>CEMG01179535.1:30965-55200 GCA_001179705.1 Baeospora myosura
GTCAGTAGTGTCGAGTCTTCGACGTTGACGTTGTGCATCACAGTGGCGCTACCATGGCTCAATTCTCACATTCTGGAGTCTTATAACGCATCGGAAATGAGGATCACCTCCGAGTGATCTTTTAGCGGACGAACAGGACCGCCACAAAGGTTACATGAACCAGACATGAACTGTCTTCCCCTGCCGTCATCGTCCAGCTCTACTTTGGCACGAAGAACTTCCCTAGGTCTAAAGATGAAATCGCGTCAATCGTAGATAGTGCATAGCAGTACCTCCTCAGATAAGGAACGAAGTGAAAGTTGAGAACCCAACAGTGGCACATTGGTCCTGACCTAGAAAATGAAAGCCTCCGGCTGACGTGCGAACGGTAAAAGTAGACAGATGGAGAAAGACAGAAGAGAACGCCCTGGGGAGTGGCAGCGGATCCTTGGAACATGACCTGATACCGCCACAGAAGAGGCTAGAAGTGACGGCATCCCACCCAGTGACTGAAAACATGCCTTGATTTTCAGACTTCTTGGGCGGGGAAGATGATCGCCAAAATGTTGTAACGAAATGACTGCGGCTCTGGAGCATTCCCGCGCAAGGCAGGTATGGTATGCGGATGAGCATCTTGACCATTGCGTGTGAGGAAAAGAGAGCTTTAGACCGGAAGTAATTACTCACCATCGCATTCGACTGCTCAGATCACCATTCATCGGCGACTGTCTAATGGATCCAGAATCACAAGGGCAGGCACTTGCGGTGAACGTCGTACACGATGCTCAGCTGCCACAAAGGCGCTTCTTTTCAAGAAAAGTGTAAGCGCTTGAGAGAGTCGATAATATCTCGGAAAATCATCTCCGGACTGTTCTCAGGCCTGAACTTTGAACTTGCGGCAGGGGGAGTAGACAGTGATATCATGCATTGATGTCATGGATTGCAACTCAGCGACATTGGACCTTCTTTGTTGTCTGTAGACGGCGGGGTCTCGAAAGCAACTCCACTCTGTATCTGTGAAAGAAGCATTCTGCCCGCGGAGCGGAAGCAATAGATAGGTCTCCGACATCACCTTGTCCGAAGAAATACAAGTCATGGTGGCTTGACAAGAACCACACTAATCAATGTGAAGTCGTCGACGTTGGTCTGTCAAAAGCCTAGCATGAGTCCAGTACGTTCTGAATAGAAACTCAGGATCGCACCAGTGTGCCTACTTTCTCATGTGACGACAGTCCAACGCGCCTGTCAGTCCGTAATCGCGATCCTTGCAGCCTGACGAAACAAGATGGAGATCGGACACTTCTCGTGGTTCGCTGACGCCTCCCCTTTCATTCGTTTGCCTCCTTTGCCTCCTCGTGAACGTCTTCCAATCCATTTTGAGCGAGTTTTATCGTGCCATCGCATCACCATCAGGCGCTCATCGGCACCCGGGTCTCCGACCTTTCTTCATAACATATCACACTGAGAGGGCCACTCTAGTCGACTCGCTCGGAATGCGTATCAGAAGGTAAGAAAAACTTACCATTTGTGTACATTGCACTAGCACCGCCTTGGACATCGCCCTGTGAATTTTCCTCATTGAAGATTTCATACACAGACTACACCTAGTGAGTTTCCCATTATTCAGGTCGGGCGGCACGTGGCAACCGTATGTAAGATGTGGGGGTGAAAGTATCAGCCCGCTCCGTCGTGGAGTGCACAGCAAACAGCAGCTAATGGATTGCTCAGCGGATATCCATCGAGGAAGGGCAATGCGAAGGTTACCTTTGTGGTGACCATTGTACTGACGAACAGTTTCTCCCGAAGCCATTTCCCAGAGCCTTGCCGTGTGGTCGGAAGAAGCTAGATTAGAGATCAGTTTTCAGCTGCGCTAAAAAAGGTATGGGGTTCTAAAGGTCTACCTGTGACAAGATATGCCGAGTCGGCACTGAAAGCACAATCCCATACCCAGCGTTGATGTCCGACGAGGACTTTCTCCTGTTTGAATTCAAAGTTTGGAGATATAGACCATATCTTGACGGTGGTGTCCGCGGAGCAAGTTGCTAAGTACCTGGACGCAGGTTCTTCGTCTCAGAAGCAGGAAACATAGGATAAGAAGTCTTACCTAGCATCAGGACTTAGTAGACATCGAGTCAGATATTTGTTATGAGCATGGAAGGTGGTGATGGCCACAAATCGCGGTTGGCCGGAGCTTTCTTCATTCACGTTCCATACATAGCATTGACCCTGGAATATACTCGTTGGTTGGGATCGCATGACTCAAGAGTTCGTATGAAAACACTAACCTTGTTGTTCCCGGCCACCAGAAGCGATCCGTCTGCTGCTAGGGTGACTGTTCGAATTGGCACATCGCCTGCCGGTGTCTTGCGGAACAGGGTTCAAAATTGAAATTTGAGCTGATAGACAAACAACCGCTACTCACGAGCTCATGGGAACAGGTGTTCTCGGAGAGGTCCCATTGCTTGATAGTACCGGCTTGGTCGCATGAAATAAGCTCTCCTTGGTTCGGATGAACACAGACGTCATTTACTGGAAAATCGGAATCGGCAAAGTTTCAGGAAGGGATAGCGTGTCATCTACCGGGAGCTGTGTTATCATAAGTCCGATGCAAATGCGAGCTTCTACAGTGAGCAAGCTTTCAGTGACAATCAGGGGGCGCCAGGAGATAAGACACGTACCTAAGATCCCAGATTTTAATGGTTCCGTCTTCGCTTCCAGTCACCAGCCACTTTCCTTCGCTGTGGAAAGACACGGATGTCACGTTCCCCGAGTAACCTTCGAACGTGACGAGCTGAGTAAAGTCAACGAGAAATTACGGTGGAGGGGAACGATCTCGTACAGGTTCAGAGGATGCAGAGGCAATTTCATATATGTTGACCTTCTTGTGGATGGCTGCGGCGAGCAGGCGCTTACTGGCGAGGCGTATTAGCTACATAACCTTAGGCTCGTTACTATGACTGACTCACTCGGGCGATATGGCAAGGCGGTTGACTTGCTAATAAGAGTCGCATGAGGCATGTAAACAAGCAGAAACGGGGACCAACAGAAATAACGCTTACGCCAGATTCACCAGTACGCGCAATGGTTCGAGAGCAGATACCACTCCAGGCCTCCCAGAATCTAATTTCATGGTCGTAAGAGCCTGTAACGAGAATAACAGACATATCGTGTCGCGCTGAACTGCTCTTCGACGTCGACGTCGGAGCAGGCATAGTCGTCGTCCAGAGTCAAGGCACAATGGCCTCGTGTGCAAACACTCGCAAAGGTCTCTCATACCTTCACACTTCTCACCCTCGGACCGCCACCCTCCCGCCGTGCACACAATCCTTAGTCAAAAGCTAGTCACTTTTCAAATTGTTCGCTGACTTGGAAACCCTGCTTCAAAGATTACCTACCAGAAGGATTCCATCCCCGGATGCTATGGCGTGTGTACTTACTTGTTCCGAGTGTCCGATGAGACTTCCCTCAGCCAAGATCCGGGGCCTCCAATACTATGAATAGGCGCCAACCTGATGGCTTGGGATACCGGTATTAAATCATTAATTGTACGTCCTTTCATGCGTGCATATGCAACCCACATTGCTGCGACCAAACTACTGGATGAGTCCCGCTAATCTCACTCGACTCTATTACGTGCCACCCTGCTCTGCGGTCGATTAACCCATCTATCGTGCGATGGCTGGTCTTGGCTCGATTGTCGAAGATCGATCTATCTCGCTAAACCCTGTGATACTTGCGCGCCTTTTTCATGCATTACGAAAACTTTTCTCAAGCAGCAGCACCAGTACTACCCTCGGTCCTTCAGTGCATCACTAATTCTACCGCCACCGCCCTTCTTCGTGTTCTCTCGCTGCGATTCGTCTTTTCTTCGCATGGCTTAGGTGATCTAGTTGTTACTTCATAGAACTTATGAACTCGGCAAGGTCTCCCAGATCGTGGCACATCTTGAATTCCTATCACCGACATCCCTTACCACCGGAACGCAAGTGTAAAACTCGATCGAGGGTCTTAATTATACGCACTTCTATACAGGATTTTCGTCGTATAAAAGACCGGGCTCTCTTCCTCCAGAATGCATAGTTGAACTCCTCAGTTCACGTCCCAAAAAGCTTTGAGAGCTGCGACTATTTTGGCTATGAACAACTATCCAGTGAGCTCGCCTTCTTTATTCCGGTTGCATCATTGCTGAACACTTCTTAGGCTGGCACACGAGTTTTCTTCTGGGCCGCCGCAGGCCAAGTTGTATACGGCACCGTGCAATCAGTGAACCGTATGGCAGATGTGAGTCTTGTTCAATCTATCATCTATCGTCGTCTGACATAGTAATTTTTGCAGGGGACAGTAGTCCTCGTCATAAGAAGCGACGCTGGACAAGTAGTCCAACTTCCGTATGTTTCGCAGTCTCGGGTTTCGGCTATTTCTGACTTTGGACACAGTGCCGCAGGCGTCACAAAAGTCACCTAACAGTGTTCATCGAATCATCCTTCAGTCTCCGCCTGGACTTTTTCCATTATTCCGTTGTATCCCTTAGACTTTCCCCCCTGCTCCAAGTGGTTGTAGCAGTATGTATCTGGCTTAATTCCCCGCTATTCCCCCGACTACATCATATTCTGTATCCATGCACACCGCCCAGTAGTCTAGTAGAACGTTTCGTATGTATATCACATTATAAATTCAAACCGCTTGCGGTTTCCACGCCATTCGGGTGTCATCGTTGACGCGCACGTTCTTATCAGATTCAGAACTGAAGAAGCAGGTAGAACCGCCCCTGAGATCGACGAAGACTTCTGTTTTCCCCTCATTTTGTACCCCATAAAGCCTCATGGCCCATAGTCCCTTCCCAAGCTTTTCGCGTGATGTCAGGAATCCGCATCTCGGGCCAAGGATAATCTCCCGGAACAGTAGGAGACAGTAGGTACTTAAAGCTGCCGCCTGGAAAGATTCTTCGGAGTCCCTGATCGATTGAGTTCAGCCCATACGACTAAAAATATGGCCTATGCGCACCCTTGGCGGCATTCTGAATTTGCTGCCGCGGAAGCATTTTTTTTCGGTAAATCGTGATGGCTGAGACTGGGGACAGCTGGGGACCTCGGTGAGGGATCGTTGATATCAGGGTTCGAGTTCAAGTATGACATGATATGACAAACTGATGAAGGGACATCGGCTCGTTGAGCACAAGGTAGACTGGGCAGTTTGAGAATTTCATGCCTCAAAGAAAGGGAAGCTGTCGCTCGTGGACGCTCCATGATCAGAGTATCGATCCAGAATCCATGTCATGAGAAGGTATTATCGTTGTTGAAACTGACGTAGTGCAGCAGGCGAGTGGCTCAAGGCTCGATAGATGACACCCATGACGATTCATTAAGGTTTCCCATGCGAACCAGATTCTCTGGATGGAGCTCCAGGAGAGATACGATCCTAAAGATTTGTATGAGATCGTCATGTCCACTGTATGGTGTGCATTGACTCGCCCTGATCATAATGCTAAGACGCTGGCCTCCGACGATGTCCTGTCCCTGGAAGCATCCCTTTTTGGGGATCGCGTGGGTATACTCATATCGAAGTGCATCCCTGATGTTTTAAATTATTGCTCAACTTCTCAAAGGCGGAGAAACGGATTGTAACCTTTGCATGTAGACCGAGCCCGAGGGCAGCAAAACGTCAAAACTATCATTGTCTCGACCGTTCATTCGCAGGATTCTCGTCGCTCCAAGAGAGACACCAAGAATCCATGAACCACTGGCACCGAGATTGTCGATGTGCGGAAGAATCTCGCCATTCGACCCCAGGTGGAGCAGATGTGTTTGGGTGTTTTGCGTAGGAAGCAAAGAATGCAGTCGATTTAATATCGGTGATAGTTCCGGTACATCCTCAGTAGGCCATGATGTCAGATGCATTTCTCGAAAGTTGTGTATTACTCCATCGTAGTGACCCTGTGAGACAAAAAGATGAAGGGTAATGCCTCGAGGGAGAAGATAAGCCAACGTACCTCCTCGAATTCGTAATAAGCATCGGGAGCAAACACCTGTTCCAAGTTGTCCGATGGCGCCGAATCCGAAATATCTGGCAACCTGGACTTCTGAAAGTCACTTCGTCGTCGCCGAGATTGTCGACTTTCTTTTGAGTCGAGCTTTTGAAGTGATGTTTGGAGAAGGACGCGCTGCTCTAAGGGTGAGAAGAATGTGGGAAGGAACAAGAGCTCCTGGGGTAGCAACTTCCCTCTTGTATCGACAAGGGTTTTTAGGAACCGTCTGGTCACATTAGACCGGGCGACGTTCATGATGGTGAGGAGAAAGAGCTTCCAAGTTGGCTTTGCTTGAACCAGAGGCCTACGACAGGAACGGCATGCCGCCTGGCTTACGTACTCTATACGCGCCGAGAAATTTCGACCGCCAACTGGAACTCAACGTTCAACGTTCAACTTCCACCTCCTCTGACTCACTCATGGTGCTAGCTTATGTCCATGGTCAAGAATGATGTTGTGGACCAACTCGATATATCCAGTTTGTCCATCTGCTTCCTGAAATCTATATAAATTGGCGAAGCATTTATTCCAGAAGAATCGCAGCGTCACAACTGGCAAGCGGCTCTCGCGCGTACAGCTACCAGGGGTATAGCTTTGTACTTCTCAAGACCCGTCAGACTTTTTCGGCCTTCGAAAGGTACATCTCCGGATACCTTTCAGCGCTCATCTAACGCAGTGTGATACGTCAAGTCTCTGGATGGCACTTTCTAAAAGGACACGCTGAGAAGGATGGGATGTCTTTGAATCCAAGATATATATCAACACTCGTGAAGAATCAGGGAGTGAGCTCACTTGCAGCTTGATTCGCATTTCAGTGTACTGACGCACTCGTTTATTCAAGTTCCTAGTCATCCCAAAACATTTCGTACCACCGATGATGGTCAATGCGTTATTAGGAACAGTACTGTGGACATCCTACTCAGAGACTTCCGCCTTGATTGAGCCGTATATGGGGGGCCACCTAACGACGACAGCTGCCATTTCAGGCGCAGTTGCAGGCGGGATGCAGGCTCTGGTTGCAGCTCCTGCTGAGAACGTGCGACTCCTGCTAGAGGGTGGAACATATCATTCATGGTCTCACGCTTGGAAGGAAGTATTTCGGGGCACACCGTCGGCCTATAGGACTTCGAAAGCCCAGCAAATAAATGAAATACGACAGGTTCGTAGTTGGATGAAGGACGTTGGGGATATGGCAGGTCGCGGGTGGGATGGCTGGGGATGGGGATGTGCTAAGGATATCTGCGGTGTGCACTGTGTTTACTGCCTTTTTCTTGTTCTGACGTAGAAGCTTTCTCAGGCTTTGCTGTATTTTTCTCCATCTTCGAGGTCACTCGCCGGGTTGCTCTACAGACAAAGGATCTATGCAAGGACTTCGCGAGCACAATTAGCTCTGGCGACGATAGAGGCGACTCTGTCAGGCGACATCTTCCGCCGACCATGCACGGTGTCACCTTGGTCGCTGGTGGAGTAAGTGATAAAAATAGTAACAGGCACCAAATGTGCTAAATTAAACCTCTCCAGGTCATTGCTGGATTAGCTTATGAATTTGTGGGACGTCCTTGGGATGCCACTAGACGAGCCGTCCATTTAGATCAGATATCAAACCGCCAGTCTTCTGCCCTTCACGCAGTGCTCCAAAAATACCGCGATGAGGGGTTCTTGTCTTTCTTTCGTAACCCAGCCGCTATGCTGCACGCGGACGCGTCGGGGGGTGGTCACAGAAGACTGTATACACTGCTAAGGACTCTCGGTCGGGTGGGTCCCTGGGGTGTTGGGTTTTTGGTTTGGGAGGCTTATGGTCCTGGACTGAATTCTTGACATGTCGATACGAATGATGATATCGGGGGCAATGGAATCCCAGGGTGCGGACATACCATGGGGCAAGCTAAGAATTGACATCCACTTCAGACCGAACTCGCTGAGCAGCTCGTATCCATTCATGACAACATCACGAGCCGAAATGGAATGACGGCCAGTGTCCACCCGGAAAATCAGACAGATGGAGTATCAGTCCGGCTGTCAGAGGTTCTCTCCCGGACTCTCTGCGCCTACAGCCTTTGTATCGTTCACCTCGCGAGTCGGAGCCTTCCCCTGTGTCGTTCTTGTGAACATCTCCTGTGAACGTGGAAGCGTTATCGGAGCTCTGCGAGGTGAAGGGAAGTCGAACCCTTGTGAACGCTGTGGCTTTGAATGAAGGCATCGCACAACGATACTGCGAAGGCTTCAATTGACAGGGGTGAGTCCTGTAGATGTCCTCGGTGGTTCAAGCACACCTCGGCGTATGTGCTTTTTCTAATCGCTTATCACGATTTGTCTCCTATCTCACAGTCTTTCATCTCCGTCGTCGAAAATGTATAGGATTGCCACAGAAGAGCAACGATGCTGTAACTATCCCGGCAACGTGCTTGATGCACATGCACACCAACAACTATTTTATTGACGCAGGGCTGTCTGAATGGGCATAGAAAACTGTCAGACCTGGCCGTGAGCCTGCGATTGTGATCATGATCCAGTTCCTCTCCATCAGCTGCTTGGACAAAATTTATCTGGAGGTCCGTGAACGTATGTGGCTTTGTTCTCATTTTCCTCATTTTTGATCTAGACTTCTTTAAACTTCCGTATGCCCTTATGACGACGCCTTCTTGGAGGTCCTGTGTTCACGGACTTAATGGTCACCAGTCGTTTGGTGCGCTGTTATCAGCCTACTACAACTTACCACTGACAGAAGCGTCGGTCTTCCTCAGCAACTCCCAGCCATCGGTCACATTGAGAAGCAGACCTTGCATCCGCTAAGGTTCGGGTGCTCGAACTTTACAGCTTTCTCAGCGGCCCTTTGAACGTTGAATGGATTTACCTTCAACCGGAGAGTTGGCATGCATTCGACGCTGTCGGAATGCGCCGCACGGTAACATGCTAATTGCTTGCTATAGTGCGTGATACCGTCCTCGTTTCTTCTCAGTCAAACGTATGCCTAATAATAGTTGTTTATCAGGCTCTTTAGGAAATCAGTAGCCCACAGGTATTGCAGGCATTCTCCGGATCTGTGGAAATAGAAAGGTACAATCTGAAAATTGGATCCCGTTCTCAGAGCCTCTGTGATAGTGAACAAGAGGCACTCGCTAGCAATGTCTCGGCCGGAGGAGTCGACGACCAGTTATCAGCAAAATTCGAGCTGGGACACACTCTGAGGTAATCTCCTGGGTTGTGAGGTGATGTCACTTTTCCCATTATGATCCACCCTGTGCGTGCATGCAATCCATACATCGAACTAGGTGGTCCATAGTTGTCGACTGTGCTCTTAGGTCATCGTTGCTGCTTTGACGGGTCAGCCCCGAAGCTTAGCTGAATGCAGTGGCGTTAATGACTCCCCCAAGTGACTTGTCCGAGCCAGGCATCGATAAACCAACGACAGACTGCGGATATTTATATGACATGATTCTTAGATCTGGCTGTAGCACCTAATAACATCACCGTTGTGTCTATCGAGTGTTATTGCAACGCCCTTGACTCCATTTGTTATATAAATTTTAGTTGAATTTTAGAAATGGGTGTGAGATAGGGGTCGGACCGGGATAGGAGTCAAATTTATCGCGCTGCCTCTTACGTAAGAAGCGCGTCGAACCCTCACTGAACTCACCCTCTCGTTTTTTTCTTCAAAAAAAGTCCTAGATCTCTATCACTGCATAAACATGCCTCGCTGTACTCGAAAAGGATGTGGCAAGGAGTTCACTGAGGACTCCCAAAGCGCCTGCGTCTTTCATCCTGGAGCTCCAGTGAGTATGTGCATCTGACGTTGCCACTTCCACTACGATCACGCCCTCCGAAGGTGTTTCACGAAGGCCTGAAGTCCTGGTCCTGCTGCTCGGAGGTCAACAAACCGGTCCTCGAGTTTGATGACTTCATGAAAATTCCTGTACGTCTTGACACTAATCCGATAGATCTGTGGACATCTTTACCTTAGGATTCACAGGGATGTGCGGAATCTGACCGCCATACTAACGATGCCCCCGAAGTTGAACCGCCTAAGGCAATCCCTTCTGAGCCAAAATTGAAAGTTACAGAGTCAATCGCCGGCAAGGAGGTGTATGGGACCGCTCCGACCAAAGCAATTGCTCCATCTTCATCTCCCGCGCCACCCCCGATTGTCGAGGAAGAAGACGATTTGTCTATTCCTGCAGCTCCAGGGACGATATGCCGACGAAAAGGATGCGGTAAAGCGTTTACAAGCAACGCCGAGAACAGAGAGGGCGATGGGGAAGGCACAGTTTGCAGATATCACCCATCTCCGGTATGTGTCTATCCCATCGCTTGAACCACATCATCCAAACGTCTTTGCTACAGCCTATCTTTCGGGAGGGTAGCAAGGTATTTACCTTTCAAACTTTGTGGAAGATGCGAAGCATTAAGCGTTGGCCTTGTACCAGGGATATCTCTGCTGCAAGCGCCGAGTTCTCGAGTTCGATGAATTTCTCAAGATCGAGGGGTGCAAGACTGGACGGCATGTTTTTGCGCCCAAGACTGGGGATGCCGTGGTACGTCCCCTGCCACACGAGACATGCCTTTATAATGACTTGCTTTCTTTGCAGACTGAGGAGATAGTCTCTTGCCGCATAGACCACTACCAAACAGTCGATCGAGTCCACGTATCCGTGTTTGCCAAAAAAGCTGACAAGGAACAAAGTACCATAAGAATCGAGGACGAACAAGTATTTGCACGATTTTTACGTCGAAGATCAAGACATTGTGACTAACCCCAGCCATCGGAAGGTTCATCTTGATTTGATTTTACCTGGATCGAAGAGATTCGTACGCAGTCTTGATCTATTTGGCCCCATCGACGCTGCAGCATCTTCATTCCAATTCTTCGGCACCAAGGTCCGTTGAAATCCCAGTGCCAATTCGGGCTTGCGCTGATCTTTGTTCCTCTTCAAGGTGGAGTTAAATCTTCTGAAACAGGATGGACGAAGTTGGACTGTCTTGGAGAAGACTACGCAAGATCTAGGCGGCATAAGTTTGACATTTGGTGTTGGCGGCAGGACAGGGACAATTGGTGGCAAGGAATTGGTCTTAGACGAAACGAACAGAGTCAGGGCGTGAGTGATGATTAGTTTGTTTCCAAAAATAAATGTACTACGTCTAGACGGTCTACAAGTGCTCCAGTTATTATAATACGCCAGGTTTCTCTAAAATTGTATACATCTGGACGAGGTCGCCAGGTTGCAGGTCGCCATAGCCGTCCAAGCTCAAGCCACACTCAGTGCCTTTACGTATTTCCATAACATCCTTTTTGAGATGTCGTAAAGTGTCCACGGAACCTGGGGACAAAGTCAGCAAGGAGCGGGATAGGATATCTATAATGAATTACACGCACCATCATGGAGAGTAACGCCATTTCTGACGACTCTAGCAAGTTTATTTTTCTCCACAAGGCCATTGATCACCCTGCAACCAGCCACCTTCTTGACCTTATTGCCTTTCAGATTTATATCAAAGAGCTCTAGGACAGTTGCTTCGCCGATGACTTTCGTCTCCTTGATGGTAGGGAGTAGTGCAATAACGCGTTCCTTGATATCCTCCATCAGCCGGTATATGATCCCCGAGGAACAGATGGGAACGTTGCTTCGGGCGGCGAGGGTCTCCATCGCTCGTGGCACAGCGACGCCAAAAGCAACAACAACACCTTCGCAGAAAACCGTGAGCATTCAGCGTGCGATGAGATCTTGAGAAAACTTACCCCCTGCGGTCTGCGCCATCATGATATCGGACTCAGTCACTTCACCAACGCCAGACGATACGATTTTCGTCATAGCGTGATGGTTTCCCATCCCCTGCAGAGCTCCAACGACAGCCTCCGCGCTGCCACTGACGTCGGCCTTGATGATTAGACGGAGTTCCTTTGGACCAGTAGCCTCCTCCTGTTTGAGCTCCTTGGCGGCTTCGGCGCCAAGCTCCGCCTCCAGTTCTCTTCGTTCCCGCTCCTGTTTTCGACTGGAGTTGATGGCCTCGACGTCACCCAACGACGCCTCTAACTCGGCCTTGCGTTGACGATTCGCCACAGCTTTCTTGATGTCCGACTCGGGACCTTCGAGAACCTCATCACCTGCGTTGGGAAGCGTTTTCCACCCAGAGACTGTGACGGCCATTCCTGGATGTGCAACCTTGACGGCTTTACCGGCAGAGTCGTTCATGACACGGACCCTCGCATGATTAACGCCGCTGACGATATGTGATCCTGCTTTGAGGCTTCCTCGAAGGACTAGGACAGTTGCAACTGGCCTATAAAAAGAAAACCAAATTCCAGAGATGCGGGTCAATGCACGTCACGCGGCTTGGTATATCATCACGCACCCAAGCCCTTTTTGTACCTTGGATTCAAGCACGAATCCATGGACGCGGCCATCCTGTTCCGCTCGCAAATCCTGCATCTCTGCAATAGCCGAGAGCGTCTCCACGAGATCGGGAAGCCCTTTACCGGTCAGTCCAGAGACATGGACGGCTGGGACATCCCCCCCAAAAACCTCCAGTTGGATGCCTTCCGCCATCAACGCCTTCTCGACAGCGTCCTGATAGATGATGAGATACGCCAATTCCCCGCCGATGAATAGAAATACTTACGACGTCACAACCGGGCTTATCTACCTTGTTGATCGCAACGACGACCCCAACGTTACCGGTGTCCTGCTTGATCAGATTGATAACCTCCCTAGTCTGTGGCATTATTCCGTCATCCGCCGCAACGACAAGGACTACGATATCTGTCACTCGGGCACCGCGAGCACGCATAGCAGAGAAAGCAGCGTGTCCTGGTGTATCAAGGAATGTAATGGATCTTGGGGTGTTGTCGTTGCTCCCATCCTGAACAGGGACAGGCACAGAAAAGGCACCGATGTGCTGGGTGATACCACCAGCTTCACCTTTAGCTACAGAAGCGGAGCGAAGGGTGTCAAGCAAAGTGGTTTTGCCATGATCGACGTGTCCCATAATAGTAACTACCGGTGGGCGAGGGAGAAGTTGGGAAGGATCGGGATGTGGAGGTCTGTGGAAGCATCCGATGAGGTCAATGTTCATGTGGCAAGGAAAGGGACACAAACGAAGCATAGAGGTCAAAAGCCAATTCATCGTTGACGATTGGGTTTCGCCCGAATTCTTCGGCGAGCAGGACAGCATAATCAGAAGTGAGCACTATACAGCACCAGTCAGGTTTCGATGTAGGTAATGGAATTACGAAGACAAACCGTAATCATAGGATGCTTCCTCAGCCATCCCAGACCTTTTCATCCTGCGCCGTAAATGCTCTGCACAACAAAGTTTAGTACACGAGGTCTGAGAAAATTAATCTGAACGAACCTAATCGAACATTTAACAACTGCGCTAGAGCGCCAACGGATACGACACTTGGGATGTAAACGTCAGGAGACACATGCTTTGCCAATAAAGCGTGTGGCCTCCGGAATGGCCTCTTTGCAGTTTGCAATGGGCGCCTCGCATCATGGCGAACCGTGTCATCTTGTGCTAAGAGAGACCCGCGTCCTTTACGAAGATCCTTGTCAAATCGACCTCTATTCCGTTGTTTGTCGTAATCGCTGCTTTGAAAGTCGCTTGGTGCTTCGGATGTAGCAGAGTCCAAAGTTTCGCGAGGCGCTGTCCGAACGTCACCTCCTGGGGGTTCGGACTTTTGCATATGGGAAACAGGGCTTCCTCGAGAAGACCTTTCGGACGTCATAACGTTCGGAGGTCGGAAGTCTGAGGTACGGTTCTGGTGAGGCAATTGTCGGGCCTGATGAGGAGCAGGGTGGCGAGGAGCAGGGTCTCGAAGAAATGATTCATTTTGTCTACGAGGGGGTGCTCGTGCTCTCGGAAGCTGATGAGGGGCGAGATCTGGCCTGTCCAGTCGGGTAGGAGCTGGCTGTCTGAAAGGTTGGGATGCATTAGAAGATTTGGGCATTGAGTTTCGCCATGCGTCTAGGTTCCGGGTAGAAGAATTTGACCCGACTGGGCGGTGTGGGGTTGAAGTGGACGCAGGAGAGTATCGAGATGAAGAATATGTGGGGGGTCGTTGACCATACCTAAAATCCGGGGACTGGGCGTTCTGGGGACCAGGATTTTGTGTAAGTGGCGCATTAGAGCTCGATGGGGTTGAAGGGCCTGCAGGAGTAGCACCAGGATTGGGGAGTGTGCTGCCTATGTCCCATCTACTTCTCGGTGCAGTCCGCTGGCCGTAAGTTGAAGTGGAAGCAACGGGTGCACTTGGAGCACTGGGCCTTGCCCATTTCCCGAGATTTGAGGTGGGGGTTCGCGCACTGACTGGTTCAGCATCCCAATGCCTGGGCTGTGTGAGTTTATGAATGAGACTGACGCCCGGAGATGATAGAACTTGAAGTTCGAACCTTGAGATTTGCAGCTGTCGCCGAGTTTCTCACTTGAGTATGCTGGCGACATATGCTAGGTAGAGCCTTCCCATGTCGGTGCATCTACAGTCAGGGTGACGGTCAGTGTCGAACGTCGAGCGCTGGGCTCGACCGGGAGATCTAGCAATTTTGTACCACGTGATCAAATACTTTTCCTTCCGATCACCTCCACGAACTCGAATTCGAATATACGCTAGGCCCTGGAGTTCTGGATGCTTTCATTGCTTGCCAAAGCTTCAAGACAGTCTTTGGGTCCAATAAGACCTCTCGTTGGGGTGTGCTTGCCACATCGCTCCTATGCGTTTTCACGATTCCCTGATCGGGATGTCGGCACACGGAGGAAACGTCCAACCATTTCATCCACTCGGCCGACGCGCGAGTCAGTCGAGGAGGAATCTTCCGTTGACGAGTCTCAGCTATGGAGGACAAGTACACGACCGCCAGCCAGTGATTCCCGGGAAGGACTGGAACGACTCCTCCTCCACGATGACACCTTGATCATAGAAAGGCCGGCAATGCAACGCATAATTTGACACGAAGAATCTTTGTAGAACTCCTGGCTTGTTTTCATTAGACAACTTGAAATGCTTAACGTCTTTATTGGCTTTGAGCAGTGCAATAAATATGCCATTAGTGCGTCCTTGCCGCTCGATTACCTCGTCTTGTCTCAATCATGGTCTGGGTGCAGCCAACACAGCGGGGGAACCCCTCGGATATATCACTGAGGAACCGGGGAGTTTTCTATCAAGTTTTGGACGCCAGCTGCTTGGGACACACCGACCATTCAGAGCTCTGATCATGGATTTGGAAGGGTCACCATTGCTGTGGGCAAGTTACACTTTGCTCGGGCATCTGACACAATCGTACTCATCATAAACTTGGCTGTCCATGAATTAGCTTCGGCGCCCCTTTTCCTGGATAAACTCACGATTGTACGTTCAACGTCTGAAAGACCTCCAGCAGTACACCCCGGAAGGAGAACCTGTCCTCGACACATTTGCAGAAGTACAGCAGGTCTGGCATCCTTGGCGTCGGAGATACGACCTCTTCATCAGGTCAGAATCCTCTAATTTGCGGCCACAGCACATGTAATTCATATTGGACACATAGGGAGAGTTCCAAGCGTATTTTCTCGCTAACCTCCGACCCCCAGCCAACACCGGATCCATCCGTGTTCTCCCAGTTTGCGCATGTGGACTCGGGATTTTTGGCTTGGGACTTTCGCCTTCATGATGGACGCGGAGAAGAAATAGCCTTTGTCAGTCGTTCCTTTAGGGGACTTGGTAGGGAGGTGAGCTCGACATGTGTGCAATTTGGATTGTTTCAAACCTAAAGGTGTTTCGCTTTACAGATATTTACGGATACAGGTTCGAGGGATTGTTTCAGATGTTCTGCAATACACTCAAAATGTCCTGTCAATTCTTTTTGTTTGCAGGGAAATATGCCGTGAGGTTTGGCCCACCACCCCAAATTGAAGAACCAAGGACAGAGGAGCCGTATTCGCAATCTCAAACTATCATTCGCAATCTTACCCTGGATGAACGTGCCGTATGTACAACTTTATCATTCGTCTTTACAGCAGACTGACTCGTTGGTGAAGCTTGCTCTAGCTCTCGCTGGTTTGTTATCTTCTTTTCGTCCTTTGGACCTTCCTGACGGCCTTGACATGTCCTTCAGTGAACATCGACTTCGACTACTTTTCACGACATTCTGGGGCCGGGATGTACGTATACCCTGCAGTCTTCTTTCGCATACATTCCCACTGACTCACTTCTCTAAACCATTTAGGGGAGGTGGAATGTTTCACATAGGAGGGTGGGATTAAGACAAACCTCCAAAAGTCGAAGCACTACGTGCTACCGGTGGCCAACGCGTACATAGATCTCATACCTGAAACTTAGAACATATGGGGGCAATATAATGGACTATCTTTGATTTACAGAAGTCGTCGAAGACGCATTGCGAGCCCACATACACAAATCCAAGTCCGGGGTGCGTCCAATCTCTCATGACGTTCTTGGAATCTCAGAGCGTTTCAATACTATGGCAGATACAGACAATAGGAATAGTAGGCGAGAATCTCAATCTGTATTGCAAACCGATCACGCAAATTGACAGCTTAGCGTACGCCAATGTTTCACGACAAGCTCGAAACACCAGACCGTTTAAGTACTGCAACACATTATCGTAAGTCGTATACTTCGAGAGCTAGCAGAGAGGGACACGAACCCTTCGGGATATTTGGACGAATCGCCTGGGCCCAAACCGTATCGAAGGCGCTAGGCAGCCAAGCAAGTCAGTCAGTGAGTGGTAATGACGAGGACGGTACCCACTTGGGTCCTCCCATGTCATTGACTTGACCAGGTTCGAGACTTCCTGTATCGGCCCCACAACATGGGGAGTTTGTTCCCCAAACTACAAAACATTCGTCAGTCATGGCCGGGTGAGATACTTCTAGAAGATAATTTACTTGGACCAGCTGCCCATGCCGCCCATCCGATGTATTCGTCATTGTCGGCCAAGTATGTCAGCAGGTCATCGATGAACTTTGTGCAATTTAGCATCAATGGTCGAAGGAGAGGTATGGACGCACTTGGAAGCAAACATCATTATCTCCTCCTCCGAACTCGCTAATGACGGCTCTGATCGAATGGAAATGTTAAGTGGAAAAGTTGATTTACGGCTCATGCATACTTACTTGAGGTTATTCTCCCGTAACCAGATCGTCAAGTTTGCGAGATTTGAAGGACCTGGATTTATGCAGAACTTAACTCCCACCTTCAAGAGGATTTGTCTAGGCGGACTGGACGGACCAGGTTGAGTGCAATTATCATGGCTTCCCGAGAAGTCAATGTCTACCGCAGCGTTCTTAGCGTGTGAAGAACAGGCCCGACAGATCCTGATGATACAACTCACCCAAGTACTACACATGGCGTCAGTCTGATTCGCGACTATGTAAGCCAGTCTGTTGACGCACCTCATGTACATCTAGTGCAGTATTCCTGATTGGATCGACTAGTTTATTTAGGAAATCACTTGAGGGAGCATTTCCTGCAGAGCCCGTAAGCTGTGTCCAGGAATGTCCCCCAGTGAAGCCGTTTCCAGGAGCAAGAATGAGCTGCTTAGCACCCGCTGCTCGTATACCATCAATGGCAGCCTGGTCATTCTTGAGAACAAGTTCCGTCGGGTGGTCGAATAATCCGAGTCAGAATTTCCAGCTTCCGCGAGAAAATGCTGCGTACCATGTCATGAGGTTCGTTATTGATTCCGAAAACGACTTTGGGATTGTGGAGGAATCTCTGTGCAAGTTCATGCCAAAATTCTTGAAATTGTTGGGTGGTGGCAGCTGTGGGGTCTGAAGTATTACCGATGACCTATATGATCTTGGCATGAATAAAGGTCAGCGTTCACATGATTCGGACAAGGTACACTGCCTGTGTTCGGCTGTTGAGATGGGTCACTGCAGGGTGCTGAGGTGTGAGAAATACAACAATAGCCGGAGAAACAAAAGACATACTTGTACCGCATGTAATTATGAGGGTCTATGAGGGCATAGGCTCCTTTGGTAATAGTGATATGATTGACGGCGTCCGCGTACTCTGCAAAGTACTGGTGACAAATTTGCGTCAGGAATTCCTCATCTGACACCGACAAACGGCTCAGACTCACCGTCTCGTTGAACCTGCTACCAAGACCAAACGACAGAGGGCACATGCGCTCCATGAGAAAGGTGACGCGGAAGAAGTTGATCTTTTCTTGATCAACAAAGATATCTACGGTGCTCTGAACATCGTTCATCAAAAGATCCTCATCTTCACAAAGTAAGATTAAACAGTGCTCACTTTGTTGATGAACGCAAAGTCAACACCAAAACGTCCAGGCAGACCAAATCCAGGTGTATCTACTGGTGCGAAGACACCAAATTCCCCTCCAGACTAGAAGAGTAAATGAAACCGTCAGGACACCTGCCAATGAACTGGTGAAAGTAGTATGTGCCGCTCACTTCGTTGACGCCGGCATAGATAATTTTGGACCACGCAGCAGACGCGATGAGGAAGATGACAGGAATCAGAAGTGCGGAGACCATAGTGCAATAGGTGACAAAAATTCCGCTGCATGTCTTTTGTAGTACCCAGGGGTGTAGCTAAAAAGAGCTTTGGATGGAGTTCGGAGAGTTGTCGGCAGGAGTCCATGAGAACACTCCCGTCTCTAGCCCGTACGAGGTTGCGGGGCTCCCACTAGCAAGCAAAATTAGAACAGAGAGCGTAATTCCGGCGAGAATACTTTTTTCCGAGTCTTCGATGAGAGCAACGAGTCACATGTGGCCTATAGGCTAGTATAAATACGCTGAAATTGGGGACAGTAGACCCACGGCCGACTTTGAAGACGTCGCGAGGCCATGTCAGGCCATACTCAAGCCGTACTATAATAGAATGATTTCAATCAAAGAACGCGCAACGATCAGGCTCCGAGTCGTACGCCGAAGAAGAGACCCATGTCACATCCAGTGGCCCATACCGGCGCAAGCAAACTGGGTAATTAGGTAGTATATACTGTCGTCGAGGCTCGTAACGGCATCCCACATGAAGTTATGTGGGAACACTGGCAGAGGTGGCGAGAGGGCCACTACACAGGAACGCACTTCTATTGACCTCGGTTGAAGTTTGGAACACGGTTGGAAAAGCAGTGGTGGGCGGAAGCAAGTTAGGGTTACAGAGTTGAAGTCAATAGAGGATATCCGTCGCCGTGGCATAGGTCTCAAGGAATATAGTACTCTGCCTTGGGGAGACATGGGGGAGACTAAGTAGGGTTGAAAGTCGACGTCTATGTTGAAATTCGAAGCTCCGGATTCGGTCCCCCGAAAGGGAATCTTGCTCCGTCTGCGGCCTGCCGGGAACTTGGAAGCGTTGACACGGCTGGACGCTCCCTAAGCTATGGACATCCATCCCCGCGACATTTTTGGGAAGATGAAGAGGATTGAGGCCGAGGAAGGTCAGTATACCAATCTGAAACTGGAATTCGAAAAGAAAACTCGAAAAGGCACTGCGCGCCGAGCCGACGCGTCCGATCGCGTCGCGTCTGTGACATGATTCGAACGTCCGTCGGCCACTCAGAGTCGACCTCACCAAGGAGCGAAAGCGCTCAGAAGAAAGACAAGGTCCTGTAGCAATCTAATAGTATAATTGTACTAGCAATACATTACAAGCACATGCACAGAAATAGAGAATAAGAAACATATCCGATGCACAATAAATAGTAAATGTATTACACCGCCCACCCCAGACGCGTCAGACTAGCTCTGGTCTCAGTAAGCGTCTGGTCCCTCACACAGAGTCTCCAAAAAGACCTTAAGATCCTCCTGGTTGATCTCCAACACGCTCGTATCGAACGACCCGTGTCTCGTACGCGCGTTACACCGTTCCTTCGCGTCGAGGAATGCCAGACCGAATTCACTAAAACATATACCATCAGAACCAAGTCCCAAAAATCGAATATGTTCAAAGAAACGACTGCTCACTTCTTCCTCGTATCGCCAAAATCGAGTGCCGCCATGACACCCACAACCACGTAACTCTTCTGCCCCTCATTCAAGCACGCGACGACGAACGGAAGACTCTTCTTCTTTCTACCGCCCCGCCCGCCGACCTGGGTTCCGGGTAATCGATCCCGCAGCGCATCGACGAGCCACAGCGCCAGTCGGGACAAGACACCGGGGTGGGCGAAGAGGGGGAGGTCGGGGCCCTGGGTGAGGACGACGACGCGGTGGGAACGCATGGTGCGGATGTCTTGTTTGTCGATTATGGATGTGCCTTGTCGAATTATGGCGCGGTGGAGGGACATAGCAAGGGAGAGGGATTGTCGAAGAGGGGTTATACTGATAGAAGAACGATTAGGATAAGACGTCTTGTTAATAAAGGGAAAAGTGACACTTACTCAGAAAGGGCATCGAACGCCGTCCAGAAGTTCTTCACCCACCATTGAACCTCCGTCCTCCCCTCCTCCTCCTCCTCCTGCTCACCCGCGCCTATTCGTTTCGGCTTCCCATTCGCGTCTCCTCCCCTCTCCTGCCCCGGCGGAACATTCTCTCTCTCCTCCCTCATTCGCTTCTCCCTCCCAGAACTCCCGCTCACTGCCTCCCACACCCTTCCCCCGCCGAACCACTCTCCACCGTTCCGTGCGCCCTCGATCTCGACCTCCATGCGCACTCCCCCCGCAACGTCGAGCAGCGCACTGATACCCTCGACTGCGTCTGCCGCGGATAGCGGCTGGGAGACGTACCCGTAGCAGCGCATGAATGACGGGTAGGAGAGTTCTACTAGCCCGTATTCGGGTGCGATGTCGTTGAGCTTACGGACGAGCATGCGCTTGAGGTCCATGTCCATGTGCGGGTAGGGTTGTTGTGTTTGGAGGATGGAGAATCCCATCTTCGCCAACAATCCCGTCAGCTTCTTCCTCCCCCGCTCCTTCCATATGCCCAGCTTGCTCGCGACATAGCTCGAGTGGAACATCGCGTCGTACAGGGTCCAGTGGCGGAAGAGCATGAATCTTAGCTCGTCTGTCGTGCGGATGCTCAGGTCATCCGGGTTCATCGACTTGATGGCGGTGTCTGGTGGAGGTGGGGGGTTCAGGCGCGCGACCTCGTCAAAGTAGATAGCGTGGAACGCGTCGTAGGTATCGCGTGATATGCGGGAGGTGGTATATTGGTACGTGAGCCCGAGAACGGCAAGCCTGGAGGTGGTGTGAGTTGGATGAACGGTAAGAGTATGATAACGCTCACCAAAGAAGCTCGTTGTCAACGCGCTCGAGAACGGTGGCGAGGATGTATATCGTGCCCGCGGCACTCTGGCCGTACCATGTACCGGCCATATAATGTTTTTCTAGTCGGGAAGAGTGGGCGTCGCGTTCGTCGCGTGACATTCGTTGTGGTCGCTGCAAGGTGTCAGCGTTAGAGTAGGGAGAAAACGTTGTAACGCTTACATCCTCGTCGACCTTCCGCCGTTTTCCCTTCCGGTCCCCATCGCCTAACGATCTCCTCTTGCCAGATGGGCTCCCACTCTCCTCGTAGTCGTCTTCCTGGTCCTCGTCCTCGTCAAATTCCGGCTCATCCTCCGAATCATCCTCCTCGTCGGAATCCGGTTCAGGCTCAAACATCAACGCCTCCCATGCTTTCCGCTCCTCATCCAGCTTCTCTGCGCCTCCATCATCCCAAACGACTATACGATCGCCATTCTCGCCTGCGCCGAACAAACTGGACAAATTCTGCGGCCGTGCGGAGTCGATGACGTGCACGGTGGTTCTTGTGTTGAAGTCCCCAAACCACTCGGGTGAGGGCAGGTCGAGGATCGCACCCATGTTAATGAGGATAAGCGTATGTAGCTATACAACATCGGCTTAGTACAATTGCAAAAACATCAGGTTCAGACCCACCTCGGTATACGAGATCATCTCATCCCGTATCCTCTCAAGCTCTGATATACCTGAGACAGGTACAATTCGGTATATCACGTCGTCCTGCTTGAATAAATCGGCGAGCATACGTGCTGCACAAAGAGCGTCAACGTCGGGGGCCACGAGCATGATGACAGACGAGGCAGATGTCAGAGGAGACCGCCGATGAGCGGTGAGAATCTTCGTGTATGCATCTGCATATGAAGGACGAGATGAACTAGCGAGTTGAGGAGGAGGAAGGTAAACCATTAATTTTTCGTGAGTGAGATTCTGAGATCAGTGTGCAGGCGTGACATCAACAGACGCGATCAGACGCGTTACAGAATCACGTGGGGTGTGTCACAATGGCAGTGTCCCCGGGGCCGGGCCGCAGCCGATGCCCGAAACAACTTGCAGGGCTTGAAATTTCATCAGGTTTCATCTCCTCCAAAACTTGATCTGTGAACGCACTTTGGACTGCGCAGTGACTGCAGCACTCAGCTCTCACCAAGGTGGAACGTTGTATTGTACTGATAGCAATCGTACGCCAAGGTCCGCAGCTTCCAAGATTGACACAGAATGCCAATCGATCGACCCGACTAAAATTGAACCTTGGAAAGCAATGTGAAAGACGTCTACCCTGGGACGTTTCGGGGATTTCACCGCTTCGTTGCATTGACCTCCCGCAGCATCCCGACGACGCACTGTATGGCATCCCTGGTTCTCAGAAATTCATATAATTATGGCCTGCTAGCGCAATGGAACTTAATATCAAGTCCTCATCCTCCTTTTATCATTTACTTCTCATTCTCCTCTGCCCATTTTTTTCTAGTTCTAGCAGTGGTCATCTCATCTTTGATTTTTCAATAATGCTTGAAAGAGTCCAACAATGCCTCGGTACGCACCAAATTCCCAAACCCCCTCTAATCGCCATCAACAACTAAAACCACCTTCTGTCTCTCAACAGATCCTCATGACGATAACATGGCTTACCTGTACTGCCCCAAGACTCTTCCTGCCATGTTATTCGCGATTCTCTTCGGTTTAAGCACCATTGCGCACGTCGTGCAAGCGATAGTGTATCGAAAGGTAATTACCATGCAACGCATTTCGGCATCGAAAAATGGTATTGATATGTCCGTCCTTCTAGAAATTCTGCTGGGTCATTATCATGGCCGGGCTCTGGGAAACTGCAGGATTCTCAATACGAGTTGTCGGTACGCTCCACCCGCAGAGCGAAGCCTTCGCTACGCCCCAGCAACTTATCATCCTGTTGTCTCCCTTGTGTAAGTTTTATCAAATACCTTCCCCTGACTCTGAGTATCCCACTGAACGTGTTCGACGTCTACAGGGGTAAATGCATTTGCATACATGATCCTCGGGCGCATGGTCCTGTACTTCGTCCCTGAGCAGGCGGTGTGGGGCATCAAGGCCAGGCGGCTCACGCTTTTATTCGTCTTGCTCGACGTCACGTCAGTGCAATCCTATAGACATCCATTGATTTGAGTCTTACCCACCTTACCCAATTCAGTGCATTTGTCGTCCAAGCCACGGGAGGGGTCATTCTCAGCGGTACAGATAACCCCCCCAAACTCGTCAAGATTGGCTTGGACATATACAAAGGCGGGATAATAACGCAAGAATCATTCGTCGTGTTGTTCATCGCCATATCTATTGCCTTCCAGCGCAAGGTCTCCTCTGTCCAGCCGATCAGAACGACTAGCTGGAGGCCTTTGCTCTATGTTTTGTATGGGGTGCTTATACTGATCACCGTAAGTCCAACCTCCGAATCTCACTTTGCCTAGTTATTGATTTCTTACCTGCGCCGCTAGATCCGCATCATATACCGTCTCGCTGAATTTAACGGTGGACTGTACTCGCACGTCTCCATGACAGAATATTTCTTCTACATCCTCGAAGCGACGCCGATGTTCTTGGCACTCTTTTTGTTCAATGTCGTGCATCCCGGAAGAATCCTTGTTGGTCCCGAATCGGAGTTTCCGAAGAAGGAGAAGAAGGTCAAAGGGAAAAAGGGTAAGAAGGGGAAGAAGGGAGATGTGGAGTCGCAGGATTTTGGGAACGCTGAGCAGATCGCACACGACTCGGAGCCGATGCGGACGGCTTCCTCTGAAACCAGAGACGATATACCTTTGGTTTCACCGTCCAAGGCTCATTCACACCCATCATATCCATCGTTCCCATCGTATCCATGATCTATCAGAATGGTTGTTCCCTTTAGAACTTTTCCGGTCTGCTTTCAAGGGTCGTCGAGCTGCTGGCTTCTATGCCGTGTGGGACTGCGTATTATTTATTTGTTTCGATGCCAGCCTTGTTTCTACGGCTACAATCGATCGGACTCTTTCTCTATGTAAACCGTGACTCATCTACCATACTT
>CEMG01179574.1:2468-22268 GCA_001179705.1 Baeospora myosura
TAAAGAACGAATATGCCCCATTCTTTGAGACGGTAATCAGGTATTTGGGCGGGTTATTGTCGGCGTACGCGCTGTCGGGGGAACCCATACTGTTAGCTCGCGCCGACGACTTGGGTCGAATGCTCCTGCCAGCGTTCGATACACCTTCTGGTTTTCCCGCGTTCGCTGTAAATACTCTGACGTGAGTGCCATATGCTTACCGAATATCTGCAAATCACGAACATGTATGTCGTAACTCAGAGGGCACACAAAGGGCGGTTGGACAGGTCTGACTCTGTGGGCGGAAGCACTGAGTAACCAGATGGAATAGTGGGTGCTTGTTCTTGTATTCACATTTATCGACCTTGATCCGACTTATTTCAGTAAATATCTGGCTCATCTAACAGGAAGGAAGGATTATTATCTCAAAGTAGTCATCTTTCTTCGGTATGAAACCAGGCTGAACTCATATTTGACCAACAAGGTGGAGAAAATAATGCAAACGATGTACACCGCCAATGTTACCAACGGGATGTTTCCTACAATGTGGGATGGTGAGACCCTTGATCCCAGATTCCAGGATACCTTGTCTTATTCTTTCTTTCAGGGCAGACAGGGATCCCGAAGAACAGTATGCCCTTTTATCCCACCAAGATATCGCATTACTGAGAGACATACAGCCCAATTCTCTGTCGGCGCTTTCGCAGATAGTGCCCACGAATACCTGCTTAAACAGTGGCTTCTTACAGGGAAATCAGAACCTAAGATCCGCGATTTGTGTACGTCCAGTCCTCCCAGTCCCGAAGTCCCCCTGGAACTGTCTTTCAGATCTCAAAACCTCCAACGCAATACTTGACAATCTTTTCTACGTGTCTCCCAATCGTGAGCTACTCTACGTCACGGACACGGAGCATAACATGCCCACGCACACATTCGAGCATCTGTCGTGCTTCCTGCCCGGACTTCTGGCACTCGGCGCTCACACCCTTGAGCTCACCCCGCATGACAGGGAACGACATGAATGGGCTGCGAAGGGACTGGCGTACACTTGTTGGAGCTCGTACGCTGATCAGGCAAGTGGATTGGGCCCAGATGAGATGAGCATGCGACATCTGGCTGGTCCGCAGGGGAAGTGGGTGATGCTTGTCGATGAGTGGGAGAAACAGGGGAGACCTGGTGGTATACCGCCTGGCCTGAAGGAGTATGAGCCGGAGAGGAATTCGTCTCAGAGGGATTATACGTGGCGTAAGTCAACGTATCTGTTGAGACCGGAGGTTAGTCGGCTTTCCTGTCAGTGGTTGTTCGCTTTGAAATTTATTTTCTTTGTAACAGACCGTAGAGAGCTTTTACATCCTCTGGAGGACCACTGGGGATGAACGATGGCGGGAGCGTGGGTGGTGAGTGGCAGTCGGTTATCAAGCAGTCTCCTGCCTTGCTAACAAGCGTTGAATCGTTGTGTCGAATTGTAATACTAGGTCCGTCTTTGAGGCCATCGAACGACACGCGAAGACGGAGTTTGGCTATACGAGTCTTATGGATGTGGACACCATACCTCCACCTTTGAAGGATGAAATGCCAAGGTATATCATATATCTTTCGTCTCGCAACTTGCCCTAACTCAGTCTCGGCCTCCAGTTATTTCATGGCTGAAACGTAAGTTTCACCTTGATAGTCTTGTCCCTATTGCTTACCGCGGTTCTAGATTAAAATACCTTTACCTTCTCTTCACGGACGAGGAGCTCATTCCATTGGATAAATGGGTGTTCAACACCGAGGCACATCCGCTGCCTATTTTCGAGTGGAAGGATTGGGAGAAGGCGGCATATAATTTAACAACTCCTACGGCCCCTCCTTAGATGCAAGATGGGTGCCGTATTAATATTGACGAGTACGCGTAACGTCCGTGTAATTTTTTATCGGAGGAACTTCGATGGATCGTGCGTGTGCTTCCGTTGTAATGAATCAACGGGACTTGCTCTCGCTACACCAGCCTACACCAGCACTACATAGTGGAGTAGGCCCAAGATGTGTCGGACTTCCATATCGATGGCTGAATTAGTCTACAGTCCGGATGAATGCTGCTCAAACTGGGCATCCTTCGGTCAAGATTGAGCAAGAAAGGAGTGGACATTGTACTAGCATGATACAGCTCGCAAGTACATAGTAAATAAGTAGTCAAAGGAGTGTAAGGGGTCCGGCCCAATAAATAATACTAGCATGATACAGGTTCATGAGGGAGTCCCTGCCCTCCTGAGTACGACGTTAAATAGGCGGAAAGAGCGTGAAGTAGGCAAGAAGGCCGGTCCGAATAAATAGGTAAAGTCGATACAACTGCTGAGCATCAAAGGAGTGTCCTGGGGTTTGGGTACATGAATGTCCCGCTGCGAGTGTTTTGCCTTCAGAACCTTGACAGACGACGCACGCCTCTCCATGTAGCGGGTCCAGCGATGATGTCGAATCCCGGCGGGACGAACGAGAACCGCCGGGAGTTGCGTGGACGGTGAGGGCTGCTGATGCGCTTCCAGAAGAGCTCCAACCCGCGCTTGAGTGATCTACGCGGGTGGAAGTGTTTACGCGGCGCGTCTTTGTGCTGTACGGTTGGGTTGAGGAGGGGAGTGGCGGAGTCTTTACGCGGCGCATCTTTACGCCCTGCATTTCCGCGGAGGAGGCTCAGGCGATGTCCAACCCTGTAGATCAAGGTCAGAAGAATCTCAGGAAGGTAGCGTGGCGTACATACATGAACTTTCTACGCGTCAAGCGACGAGGAGACGGGGCCCAACTGCGACGACGAGTCTCACGCTGGGGATGAGAGGGGGAGAGGGAGACACAGAGCATGATTGGGAAAGATGATTGAGGATGTGTAAAGAGAGAAAGAGTGCAGAGTGAGAGGCGTTGGTAGTGATGGTGGGAGTTTGAGAGGATCTGAAAATGAAGGATGCTGAGCAGGTAATGGGTCGTTTTATACTCGGGAGACCACTCTGAAGGCCACTCGAGGTGCCACGATCGATGATCCAATTCCCGTCATTCATGAAGAGGAACAATGGCCCTGAATGGCCTCGAGGTCGAACCTGGTCGAACAAGGCAACAACGAACAAAGTAAACGCACGTGAGAGCAGAGATTCACCGTCTCGAGCAAGCCTCGAGGCTCCAAGTCAAAGGAAGAGAACGCGGGCTATGCGGTTACGGAGTGTCAAATCACAAAGGGACCTGTAGAAATCAGCTTATTAGGAGAAATAGGACGCCTCGTTCCTCTTCTCCCCAGAAAGCACACAATAAGGCCTGTTTTTCTTTCTTTCTTCACATTGCTGTGGAGGCGAACAAATGACCGAATTGAGTGATCAAGGATCGATCAAGCTTCAAGCTTCAAGCCCTGGAGACAAATAATACACTCGAATACACCTGGATTTTCTCTACCAGTGCCACAACATGCAGAGAGCGATACATATAGGCCTGATACGCGTAAAGACTGAAGCTGAAGTTACGTCGAGATGTTGATCCAGGTGGACTTGCAGTGTGAGCCTTGAGGTGAGATCGGCACGGTTCATGAAAGTGTGCTTCCGGCAAATTTTACAGAGACTGATTTAAAACTCCGCCAAATTTTTCAAGCGCTCTTCCTCTTCCTCTCCCAACCGCCATCCCCCCATATCCTTCTTCCCGTTTCTTACTTTCTTACGATATAATGGATGTAAGAGCCATATTCTATCTGATCTACAGAATATCTGATCTAACCGTCGTACAGCCAAATTTTGTACAGGGATTGCACAATCTTTTGATACAGTCGATATCCAATGATACCACTCAGTTGAAGGCGGTAAGTTGCGCGATGGCGATCCGATTTTCTTTTGATATACTTGTACTGAATATGGCATATCTAGGCCACCGCGCAGCTGAACCAAGAGTTCTACAAAAATCCGGCATGTATCTCTGCTCTCGCGAGCATCATCGCCAGCTCTCCAGAGCAACCTGTGCGTGGTCTACCGACTGCTTCTACATCGAGACTGATCATCGAACATCTTCCTTGTAGGTCCGACAACTTGCAGCTGTCGAATTGCGCAAGAGAATCACTGCGAACAGTGGTAACCTGTGGACACTCCTTCCCCAGAATGAGCGTGAACAGATCAAGGAAAAATTCCCTTCTCTCATCCTAGAGGAGTCGAAGTACGTCTGGGATGCTTTTATGGCCCCGGCCTGCTCATTTAACGCGTCGATCACGCAGTAACCTCGTGCGACACTCTGCAGCGCGAGTCATTGCCGCGATCGCCACCATTGAAATTCCTATGGGCACATGGCCCCAACTTCTTCCTTTCCTGCATCAAGCATGCTCCTCGTCCCAGGTCTCGCATCGCGATGTCGGCATATACATATTGTATACCGTCCTTGAAAATATCGTTGAGGGCTTCCAGGAGCACCTCCCAGAACTCTTTAAGCTATTTGAGGCCACTATTGTAGACCCAGAGAGTATCGATACGCGTATCACTACCGTTAGGTGCGTATCCTGACTTTTGATGGGATTATAGCTGATATCTGGATCAGGGCGCTGGGAGTCATCGCTCAGTACATTGACAGTGACGAGAAAGCTAACTTGGTGAGCACTATAAGTTGGCCTATCTGCGGGCCTTCACTGAACGGCGTGTCTACAGCAAATGTTCCAAAGTCTTCTGCCTGCTATGATTAGAGTTATCGGCCAGTGCGTGGAGACTGGCAACGAAGGCGGTGCCCGCCAGCTGTTCGATGTCCTCGAGACTCTCCTCATTCTGGTGTGTTCGATTCCCATTCAGAATGGGCTGGCTCATAATGACAAATGGTGTAGGAAATTCCGATTCTCAGCAAGATCATCCCCGAGCTTGTGCAGTTCTTGCTGCAATGTGGGGGAAATCGCGCATACGAGAACGATCTCCGTATCCTCGCTCTCAACGCCCTTAACTGGACCGTTCAATAGTGCGTATCCTTTCTCAGTTTCCGCAGGCTATCGCTCACCCGTTCGCGTAGCAAAAAGTCCAAGCTTCAAACCTTTGGATTGGCCCCCGATATGCTTCAAGCTCTGATGCCAATCACCACAGAGGAAGAACCTGAAGATCTTGACGAAGATGCTCCCTCTCGAGTAAGTCCTGTTTGTACTGAAGACACAACCGAAACCGACAGTTTGTATTCTTAGTCTGCTCTTCGTATCATCGATGGCCTTTCCACCAACTTGCCACCGAGTCAAGTCTTCCCCGCTCTTCGAACTCTCATCACGCAGTACTTCTCTTCGCCCGATCCTGCTTTACGCCGTGGTGCCATCTTGGCCCTCGGGATTGCCGTCGAGGGTTGCAGTGAGTACATGACCCCATTGTTGGCTGAGGTTTGGCCTATCATCGAGGCTGGTCTGCACGATAGCAATGCCACTGTCCGGAAAGCTACCTGCGTTGCTGTCAGCTGCTTCTGCGAGTGGTTGGAAGAGGAGTGTGTTGCCAAGCATGCTGTTCTTGTCCCTGTACGTTTTCATCTTCCAATTAAAGTAATTATCAGACCTGACTATCTGTTCTCCAGGCCATCATGAACCTGATCAACGACCAAGAAACACAGAAGTCGGCTTGCACTGCTCTCGATGCTCTCTTGGAGATCCTCCACGATGTCATCGATCAGTATCTCCAGTTGATCATGGAGCGTCTCGCGGGTCTCCTCGAGTCGGCACCTTTGAACGTGAAGGCTGTTGTCACCGGCGCCATTGGCAGTGCTGCCCACGCGTCAAAGGAAAGCTTCATCCCGTACTTCCAGCCTACCATGGCCCATCTCCAGCACTTCCTCGTCCTCACCGGGGAAGGCGAGGAGACCGAACTTCGCGGAATTACCATGGATGCCATCGGGACGTTCGCGGAAGCTGTTGGGAAAGATATGTTCAGACCTTTCTTCCCCGACATGATGAAGCAGGCCTTCCAAGGCATCGAGATGGGCAGCGCACGCCTCAGAGAATGCAGCTTCCTCTTCTTTGGTGTTATGGCAAGAGTGTTTGAGGAGGAGTTTGCTGTATATCTTCCCAACGTTGTTCCCCCGCTTTTGCAGAGCTGCAAGCAGGATGAGCATGGTGAAGAATGTGAGTGGCATTCTGATTTTTTCAAGTAGCGTTTACTCACGATGGTACGCACTTCAGTCAACATCTCCGAGGCTTCATCTGCTTTCAATGCTGGCACCTCACCCCAGAACGCTATCGCCGTCTCCGATGACGCTGAGAATGGGATGACCAGCATGGAGCTCGAGGATCTTGATCTCGACAAGCTGATGGATGTCAACAGTGCCATCGCTGTTGAGAAGGAGATTGCCGCAGACACCATTGGAACGTTGTTCACTGCTACGCAGAGCCACTTCTTCCCCTATGTCGAGCCATGCACGCTCGAGCTGGTTCAACTTCTGCCCCATTACTATGAAGGCATCAGGAAGAGCGCTATGGACTCGCTCTTGGAGATCGTTCGCACTTTCTACGATCTGAGCGATCACACAGAGTGGCAACCTGGTGCAATGGTGGTGAGTATCAGACCCCTGCGTTTGCATGACCATCGCTCACGTTGTTCTAGCAAAACACCTTGAGCCAAAGCGTCAAGGAGCTTATTGGACACGTTATCGTGCCGCTGTTGGAATTGTACGAGACTGAAGATAACAAGTGAGTTCTGCGTGCTGTTTTCTTGCTTTGTGCTCCGCCTCTATCATGATGAAACATAACTCAGCTCACTTCGACGCYAAAGGCGCATGAGACGAATTTATATTATTAGTTTACTGATTTGCTTTACAACCTCCTATTTCCAAACGTCTTACTGACTCTGACTTGCTCTAGATCCGTTGTATCAGCTCTGTGTGTTGGTCTTGCGGAGACCATCAACAAGATCGGACCATCATTTGTCGAAGGCCGTACGTTCACTCTCTCTCCTGGTTGTCTGAACTTTCGACTTACCCGTGTTTTGCTAGATCTTGAGACGATCTGCAACATCGCGATCCAGATCCTTGAGCAGAAGGCTTTCTGTCAACAAGACCCTGATCAGGACGAGGAGGAAGAGGCACCGGAGGACCAGGCTGAATACGATGCAGTTCTGATCTCATCTGCTGGAGATCTTGTTTCGGCTTTGGCGAATGCCCTGGGCCCCGACTTTTTGCCTGCCTTTGGCACATTCTTCCCCCTCATCTCCAAATACTACGTAAGTCTGGTCAATTGCTCGCTGTTGCTTCGAATCTGACCTCTTTCACAGAAAAAGAGTCGGTCGCTCAGTGAACGATCCTCCGCGATCGGATGCCTCGCAGAAATCATTGCTGGCATGAAGAATGCTATCACAGGCTCGACCCAACCTCTGTTTGAGCTATTCTACCGAGCTCTCAGTGATCCCGATGCCGAAGTCTCAAGCAATGCTGCCTTCGCCATCGGCCTCCTCGTCGAACATTCCGAGCAGGATCTCTCAGCTCAATACCTCCCCCTTCTATCCGTCCTCCGCCCACTCTTTGATGTCTCTCCAGACTCTCCTTCCGCGAAGTTGAACGCCAAAGATAATGCCACAGGTGCTGTAGCCCGCCTCATTGTCCGCAACCCTGCCGCCATTCCATTGGATCAAGTCCTCCCGATTTTCGTCAATGCCTTGCCGCTGAAGAACGATTACTTGGAGAATCGTGCCGTATTCCGCGCGATCTTCTTCCTCTTCAGGACCAACGGCCCAGCGGTGCTTCCGTACCTGGACCACTTACTGCGTGTCTTTGCTCACGTGCTGGATCCCAATGGACCCGACCAGGTTGGAGATGAGGTCCGGGCAGAGCTGATCAGTCTGATTGGTGCGTTGAATGCAGAGCAGCCGGCCAGTATCCAGGCGGCGGGCCTGACTGCCTTTATTCCCGGTCTTTAAATTTGTCAATTCCCTCCTGTCCAGTTGCTTTGGAATTTCCTCCCTTTACCTAACGTACCATAACGCTGAATCCGGATACATACTACATTTCTCCTTCTACGTATACAGTGCTTTCATTGCTGTGCTTTTTCTGATAGAATACGTCGTTTGGCGAGCAGCCACCAGGAATAATTCGGTACTTATAGACCCCTGACTGAAGACGCGACCGTGTTGTTGGTGTTTGTTGACATTGTCCGCACTTGAACTTCAACCGCCAGCATCGCCATTCACGCTGAGCTCGCTGGCCGACTCGTTCATCGGTTCACCTCAACACTCATTCCTATGTTTTACCCTCTTTTTCTCGTTCTGGCTTTAGCCTGGGCGGTGTCTGCTTCTAGCTTGTCGGAAGAAAATTCACTGGACAATCAACTCCCTCCTGTCGCGCGTATCGACAAAGAGTACAGCTGGACATTCTCTCCAAACACCTTCGGTGGTTCCTGTGACGCTGAACCGACCTATACGGCGTCGGATTTACCTGGATGGCTCTTCTTCGAACCGCTTACAAGAACATTTCATGGAACACCCTCCGAAAGCGACGAAGGCCGTCCAGACATCACGGTCACAGCACACGGATGCGGTTCATCGGCCTCCTCATGGTTCGATATTCCTGTTACATCTGCCCAGCCGCCTATACCTCACATTCCTATCGAAACGCAATTCACCTCTGACAATCCCGCCCTGTCATCCGTCTATACTCTCGCGCGATGCTCTGCGCTGGCTACTGCCAATCCCGCCCTGCGCATTCCTCCAAAATGGTCGTATAGCATTGGAATCGACGGTCAAACGTTTATTTCCGATGGCGATGTCTTCTACGACGCTTTACAATCGGACGGATCGCCTTTACCGAGCTGGATCATGTTCAATCCCAAAGCCCTCACTTTCAATGGAGTAACACTCAAGGAAGACGTCGAGGCTACTCCCTACACGCTATCTTTGGCACTCCATGCGTCAGATCAAAAGGGTTACACTTCTTCCGTCCTCTACTTCGACATAATAGTCGCGCCTCATGAACTATCAGGATGCTCGCCTCTCCCAACTATCAACGTCACGGCTGAGGAGCCTTTCAGTCTTCTTTTAGGATCTCCGTCAGACTTTGCAGGCGTGGCCATAGATGGATCGGACATCCAACCGAGCAACATTTCGACTCTTTCCATCGACACGTCTCAGTACCCTGGGCTGAAATATGACGGACAAACTAGAACACTTTCAGGGAACCTACTAGACAGCCATGGCTCCGCCAGCTTCCAGAGGCCCCTATTGCCCGTTACACTCATAACCACGTTCAACGAGTCACTCCATACCAACGTGTCTATCGCTCTGGTACCCTCTTACTTTTCCTGTGACGAACTGCCTGTGCTCTCCGTCGGCGAGGACGGTGACATTCAATTTAGCCTCGCCCCATTTCACTCCAATTCTACGAGTGCTGAGCAAGGCGGAGAAGTGAACCTCACAGCATCATTCGATCCTCCCGAAAGCTGCAATTTTCTGAGCTTTGATCGAGCCACAGAACGGCTATCGGGAACTGCTCCCCCTGATCTAAACTACACTCGCATCAACGCGACCTTCACAGCCTACTCTTGGCTCACGCACTCAACTTCACACACGAACCTGCAAATCATGTTGTCAACCGTGCACAAGGACAAGAAAGGCTACACGCACCCTAGCAACCTTTCGGCAGCTGCTCATAAGAGGCTGGTTTTGGGCATCGGGATAACTTTTGGCCTCGTAGGCGGTGTTTGCGCACTAGGGTTACTCTTGGCTGTATTCAGGCGCTGTGCGAGTGTGGGTGATACAGCGCTCGCCGGCGAGGAAGGGCAAAGCGGATGGTCGGAGAAGGACAAGAAGTGGTACGGAGTCGGGCAGGGAAACAGCGATGAGAATCTCGGTTATGGATGGACTGCAGATAGGCCGAGAAATGCGATGGACGTTCAAAATCCATCCGACGCGAAGGTAGCGACGCACGTCCGACCTGTCCATGGCTACGGGAACCTCGAACTGCATCGGGTCATGGAGAGGAGTCAATCAAGCTCGCCCACCCCGGGAAGTACCACTGGCAGTCACATTACGAGCCCAGGCGTTATGAGCAAGAGGGAGTTCATGACGAGGATCAAGCACACGGTTCGGACGGTGAGCGACAAATATACCCGCATTCGACAAAAACCGCTAGAACTCTCTCGTCCCGTAATCGGAAAACCAATCCTAATCACCTCGTCGAAGGTACTTTCTCCGAATCCCTTCGATGACGCCAACGGCAATAGTGGCCGCAGCTCTCCGAGGTCACCGACCATGATTCGCTTTGCGGACAGGCTTTCACGGCATGCATCTAACGAGTCCATTGCTTCTAATGCTTCGGATAGGACCCATGCTGCCGAGGCTGTTGTACAGACCGCTTCGAAGGCCAATGTGCGAGGTGCTAGTTACCGCTCACAAGACTCGGGCGTCTCGGAACGTCCCCGCCTAGTCCCATTCACAAGCTCTAGTCGCGTCCCTGTTCCTCAGACATCCCCCATTTCGCCTGATGGGTCACAAAGCAGCCATGGGTTGTCTGCCCGAGTAGCAAGCCAGAAGGCGAGAATTTGCAAGAACGGCGATGATCAGGTACCGACCGACAGCCGGGACGATCTTAGCATGGGTATCCATTATGTGCGCGAACTTGGATCGAGTCGACCTGTCAATACGGCTCCTTCCACCTTGACCGTCTCCACGAACGTCCGTTCATCGTTTTCCTCAATTGGGTCTTTGCCGCAGGGACCTGCCAATGGCCGGAGCGATGAAGCCGTGAAGATGCTCGTGAGGGCGGGCGAGCAGTTCAAATTCCGCGTTTCTCTTCGATTCCCGTCGCCCGCTTCCAACAAACACCGAAAGCTTTCGGCGAGGCTGAGCTCGGGCGGTGTGCTGCCAAGGTTCTTACATGTGGATCTGAATAGCAACAGACGCCAGGAAGCGGTGGAGTTTTATGGGGTGCCGTCTCAAAGGGACACGGGAGAACTAGATGTCGGCGTGTATAGTAGTGAAGATGGTGTTTGTGTTGCGAGGGTGATTTTGGAGATCGCTGGGAAGGCTTCAAGCTCGCGTTAGTTGACTAGATTTTTGCCTGTATAATAGCCTTGTAGACTAGCACATATTGTATCCTACTCATCACAATGTACATTACTATCGGATTCTATCAGTTCGTTTACTTCTGCGAGAGTCCTGAGGTATGAGTGACGAGCGCTTCAATTAAGGATATTCTTCGGTTTATGCGTATGTAGGTGTGAGTCAAGACATCTACATAATTCTAGACACGGGGTGACATCTAACCTTGAAAATCTAGTAGTTCTTGTTCTGCTTTCAAAGATGAATAGAGTCCGTGTTGCTCTCCCAGGCCGTATGTTAGGGTCATCCTCTGAAATATACCGGCTTGGCCCAGCGGGGAGTCCTCGTTATCGGCGTCCAGCTCAAGCTACGAGGAATAGCCGATCAGTCAGCTCGTAAGGAGGAGTGAAAGGAGGCTCACTAAAGAAATCACATCTTCCAACAGGTGAGCTTGTCCTACTGCCATGCCGAATCCAGCACCCTCGTAGTTTACGTTAACAATATGAACGTGGAAATGATCTTCACAGGGATATCATTATATGTAGCGCCGATATAGTCCCAGGTATGGTGTACTCACAGTATGTGGGCTGATAATGTATCCACATTCTAAGGTCTCCGGGTTTCAAGTTCCATCCCTCGCGCACGACTCGATACGCCTCACGTCGAATGGACTCTAGTAAACCGATATGACCTGCGCGCAAATCGCGCAGACTGCGTATATTGGGGTCACGCGCAATGGCGACCAGGTATAAGCTCCCAGCGGTGTGTAGATCCCATTTCATATCCGGAAGTATGATGAATTCTGGGGACGACAAGAGTATTTTATCCTGTTCGGCGCGACCAGACAGAATTTCGGTGACCCTAGGAGCAGAAGGTAACACACTGCGTTAGCTACGTGGTGTAGGGGGTACATGTACCAGAAACGAAAGATGCTAGAGAAATGCACGGACCATCTCGTTCTTTCCGGGGGGAAACTGGCGATGTAAGGCTCCACAATCTTCTTGTAGATCGTTGGTGTTTCACGGAAAAGGGTGGAGCTTTGCTTGGTATACTATCATTGTCCGCATAGTCAGGATGATCGGCCTGTGTTCAGCGTTATAGATATTAGCAGGATGTTACTGTACCTTTCGGATATGGTCTTCGGTAGCCGGACATACGATATTGATCTTGACATCACCTTGTTTCTGCTTGGCCTCGGCGGAAGGTGAGGCCGACAGCCATCCTGCGATCCAGGTGTACTAGATACCAAATGGTCATTAAGTGAATCAATTACGAGCGGTGTGAATATCAGACGGAAAGAGTGCCATACGATATGGGTGGATTCCATCAATTCTACCTTCCTGACCATGGATTCTGAAACATCATCAGCTAGGAAGAACGCATCAGCACATTCAGCTGAAAATGCTGTCTTCTCAACGCGTATGATGGCTCGTAGGAGATCGTTCTCGGCAGAGACTTTATCTGCCGGTGGGATAGTTTCCGAATACAGAGTAGGTTCCCTATCCTTTGCGAAGACGTTAGGAGCGGAAGATGGTAATGTGCCGAGCAGAGTCAGACGACACTTTTCAGGTTCTGAGAGTCAAAATGTTGAGTTCAGAACGAGATCATAACTTGAAGCCGATAGATCACACCTTCGCTTAGGATTCTCTCCAGCCGAAATCCCTGTAGTGTCTCAAGAGTTTCCATCTCTGTATACCTTTCTACGTGCGCTTGGAAAGTACGAGGTAGAGTCTATGTTGGTATTAGCATGGATTTTGTTGACAGCTGAGGGTGGCGTCACTGTTCACACGACAACCTTGATCAATTTAAATTACAGTACCATAGAGCACCCGACGGTGCCGCAATGGCCGCGAGATACAGTCATTTCAATCGGCCCGAGTTATGAGATGCAACGAAAGCAAGAAATCAGAATTGCTGGGGGAAAAAAAGTATGTACTCGATGGCAACAATCGCAGATAAAACGGATGACTAAAATAGCAGGTTTGCTCTTCTCGGATTCTAGTGTAGCCCCAACCCCCTCTCCAAAAGCACTCCCCCCACCCCCCAACGAGTCCGTGCAGAGGCTTGTCCTCTATGACTTCCAAATGAGAATTGCAAGTTGACCGACATAGAAGTATATGAAGTGTTTCGTTTCTGAAGAAAGGTATTGTCGCAGTGAGTCAGGGTAATAGATACGTGAGGATAGGCCGTGAAAATGTGATGAACGCGACAAGCTTTGGATGGAACGCGTTTTCTTGGTGCTATATGTGGTGGCGGAAAGGCGAAGAAAAGATTTGAACACTCACCATGAGTTACATAGCTCCCAAAGTTCTTTCCAACAACGACATGCCATGTAGGACCGTGTCGTCGATCAAACTCCTTCTTGATCTGCGCAGCGATGTCTTTTTCGATGTTGTACTTCTCGAGCGCTGCTGACGCTATGTCGAGACTCTCCTGCTTCATTTCGTCAAGCATATCGACAAGCTTGATGACGATTTTTGCATTTCCTTCATTGATGCCCTTCAGCCCCCCGGTAGTTTCTGTAGAGGACGATGTAGGCGCGTCAAGTTTGTCGGCCATGGGAGCGATTGATCTGTGAGATGAAGTCAGATTGAGAGACTTATATATGTTATCAGAATACGAATTTGCCTTGTGGGATTCGCGAGGAAAAGCAGATGAAAGTCAAGAGGTAAGGGTGAGGCTGTTGAGTTTCAAGGGGAAAAGTCGGGCACGTGGCTTTTGAGGCTTGGGCGGGATAATTCTATCGAGAAACCCCCTTTCTTGCGGAAACCCCACCTATTTTTTATTCCTTATATAGAACCCTTGACCCTCACGGCCGGCTCGCCGGATGATTCTCTTCCCAATTTGGAAGATATCAGGTGACCCTTACGCGACGCGTCGCGTTCGTGTTTAGTCTTCCAGTTCCACTCTCCCACCTCAACCTTCAACCGCCACCACGCCTTTCTGAAGCTCCTTTGTTAACAGACACGTGGTATCATACTGGTCTGTCCTCCTACACTTGAGTGTTCTTTCCGTACCCTCAAATTCTTCGAGTGCCACGCCGAAACCCAAATTATCAAACCTCAATTTGAACACTGCGACTCAGGTCTCGGTCTTGTTAAGAGAGAGATCTGCTCAAGGGGATGAGAGGCTGTACTCCCCTTTGAGCTTGACTGTGACGGCTCTCGATAGCTGCTGCGTCGGGCAAGAAGGGGTACCAGCATTCTCTCCTTGAATGCTCATCACGGTGGGGGTCTTGAATAGGCGGCAGGGAGTTTGGTTGATGTCGAAGTATCTTCAAACTGGTGCGTAGCTCTTTTTTTGACTGTGGTAGGGCCTCTAACGAAATAACACCAGATTTGTACCATGCAATACTACACTGTAAGATAAAGCTCGCTCGAATGAATGGTTCGGACGCGACATGATCTATCGGTTGTGGTCACTTGTCTCACCCAAAAGATGACCCGCCAACTACAACAATATATCAATCAGCTATAGGAACTACGATACCTATGTAGCAGGTTGCGAACAACTTGTACGGTTGTGCCCAAAACCCCGACAATTGCCACAACGGTTTCGACGCCTTGTCTCCTCCCCATCTGCCCCGTTTTCACGAGAGTTGGTCTGCGTCCCAGTTGGGCCCCCACCTCGAGGTGCTCCTTCAAGCGCGCCTGTAATTCTTGCAGTTCGAGGCCGTCCTTTAGGGTTAAGAATTGGTGGATCATGTATGCGTTCCCGTATGGAATTTTCATTCCTCGCTTTCCTGGTAGCACGAGTCAGCATTGGTATATCTCTTGATCAAGCCGACACTCACCGAAGTGTTGCAAGGTCATCCAGGATATCTGCGAGTTGCTCCTGAGTTCTAACACCCTCCAGTAAGGGCCGCATCGCAGCAGTGGCCTCCTGATGTACGTGTCGGGCACCTACAGTCTGAGTTGCGGGKGGTGGTGTCACGGTTTGTACCGTGTGATTCATGATCTCGAGTGGATTGGAAAGCTGAGCGCGTGATAGAGTAGCAAACGTGAAGCTTTGCGGTTGAGATGAATTGAAGACGACAGACTGAGTTTTGTCAATCTCGAGGGCAACATTTTGATACCATCGTGGCCGGATCAAGCCCATGTGGAATTGAAGGTCTTTGAAGACAGTCCAAGCTTGGAAGAAATGGCGGCATGGGATCCCAAGGTTGATAGGCATGCAACAGTCACACATAAAGCGGTTGTCGGGAAGGATGGCAAGCATGTGGTATGTTTTCGAAGATTTATGCGTTACTTTGAGGAGGTGGCGGACTGACATGCCTCTACTAGTGATCCTGTTGAGGAACCATCGCAAAGAGATGTAGGCAGTGTCGTTGTCGAACAGATTAATCATATTCTAAACGCCAACACCGAATGAGCCAATGATTATCGGTGCCAGAGGAGTCAAGTTACCATTTCTTCATTCTTCTCCCAACTAAACCCTATCTCTTCCTTTGGATCGGTGGTTATGGAGTGCTCAGTCTGTTGAAGAGAGGGTGTATATCAGCTATTAAGTCGAACAAAGAGTCATATGGTGGCAGTGTTCGTACCCAAGTTCGAGATCCTGGTGGCAGTTGTACTACATCTGTCTCGTAGTATAAGCTAGCCTCCAGTTGTTTGTAAGTGGTGTTAACTGCGAAGGGCCCTGCATTCTGTCGAACAAGAGCCAGAATGGGAGCAAACATGCGGTCAAGCTGACTTTCGTGCTGCCTCCGAGACGACTACACCATCCCAATATTAATGATCAGACTCGGAGATTCTCAAGGACGAAAATAAATGTAGTAAAACTCACATCTCTGACCTTGATCATCTCTAACACCGATTGCTGTGAGGTGCGCTCGTTCAATGACGTGTAGAGCTGCAGGAAAGTCTTCTTGGGACCTCCGAATGCCTTGGTGACTCGGTTTTCTCCCTCTGCCCGGCCTGTAGTACGTATTCCAGCGGTGAACATGCAGCCAATCCATGCCCACGCCCACTTCTCACGGCATGAGTAAATCTCCGCCTGTAGATATGCACGAGCTGCGGGATAGCGGGCCACCAGACCGTCCCACAGACGATCAAAGATCTCAGGGGAAACAGCCCGGTAAACAACCCAAAAATCATTGGTGAATGGTTGCCATTCATGGCCCAGAATAGCGCGGATGTTAGTGGCGATATTGCCATTCAGATGGTGCAGACAGTAAATGTGTGATGTGAGAGGCATGGTAACACTGCGACTCAAGATGAGGGAAGGATGGCGATCTGAAAAGAGGCATTCGGGTGGGGACTGGGCACTTTCCAAATGACAACGGAACACCCAGTTGTGGACTTCGGTAGTCTCTGCCTGGTGGAGAGCATACCATAGGTTGCGAGATGTGCCGAAGTTATCGATTCCAATTCCGATGTTTAGGGGATACCCGTACTGGTTACGATTGTAGGTGTTGTCATTGATGAGGAGGTCTGAAAATCGCCGCGTAAGTTCCGCCTGCACAGGAGACTGCCACCATAGTCCGGTAACAGTCTGCGACTCATCGAGAAGCACATCGAATCGCCAACCAGGATCTTCATCCTGCTTGATTCGCAAGTTCTGTATGATGGCCGGAATGTCGCCACCTAGAGCCTTGACTTCCTGGCGAGCTTCGGTGCGTGCTGCATTTATGAGGTTTGAGATTTGACGTGGCTCAAGAACACGTTGGGTCTGATGACGGAGAACAGCGGCTGTTTGCGTGCGATTGAAGTTACCGCCGAGGGTGAGAGCTCTGACAGTCTTCTTGTCCTCCTCAGTCGGCGTACGAGATACAGACCCGCCAACAGGAATATGCCTGTCGTGATTATGCACAAGATCCACGAGTGTGACATGCCAGAATGTACCACGGACACGATTCAGGTTGATATGAGCGGTACAGTCTGTTTTGATTGATCGACCATTTCGATGATCAGATGGGTCGATATGCTTCAGGTGTGAGGGTGTATGATGGTAGTAGTGGTTGCATCGCATGGTGACTTTGCGAAGAGTAGAATCATTGGACCTCTTTGACTGTCCAGTCCTCCACTTGTACCCGAGGGCTTCTTGCTGTGCATATATTGCGGCCTTCGCCTCGTCCAGTGAGTGATAGGTAGTACCCTCTCGAATGGAGTGGATTACAGTAGGTGGACTTCGTAGTGGTTTAATCTCAGTGGCAAACGGTTTTTGATCATGCAGTGGCAAAAATGGTTTCGTGATATGAGGTGAATTTCTGAGAGGTGTGGGGGCGTCATCGTCGGATGTGAGTGATATGACAGATATTATGTCATCGTCAATGTCGATGACTGGTTTCAGATCCGATGGTGGAGGAGAACTCATCGAGAGATCAATGACCTCTCTTTTGATGCTCGGACGCTTGCGAGATGGAATAGTAGAAGCAGGCAGGGGCGGACTTGACATGGTAAGGTCAACCACATCATCGATTGACTCTAATTTCGCCGGCGCCGATATATGAAGTGACGTGTAATCGTTTCGTTGACTAGCAACCAACGGGAGAGGTTCAGACTTCCTCAATTCAAGCTTCGGCAATGTTAGTTTACCTACGTATGCAAAACAATGTAGAGACTTACCACTGATGCAACTGCAGCTTGCACAGGGCTCGGTTTTCTATGCATATTGTCTTCCAAGAACCGGAAGATAGGGTGATTAATCTGTACGTACACCGAAAACCAGATCAGTAACATTACATTTGGGCTTTTAAGAGTTATTACCTTCGGTGCTTTGACATTGAAGTCGTCGTACCCATAACATCCATCTTGTACTTCATCTCTGGGACATACACGATGAAGGCAGGATACCACCCAGTCTTGATAATTCTGAACACAAAAATGATAAGTCAGAATGATCATATCGGTTAAACAAGACTCGCAACTCGACTTACCCCGGGATGGTGTTCTGCGATGAAGTGATATGTCACAAGATCCTTAATGAACGAGGATCGGTGAGAGGATGATGATGAATCATCCCATACCACAGCCGAAGCATCAACTTTGGTCTCGATGAAGTTGAATGCTGAGACTCCGCAGCTGCCCGAGCCAGGGCCCTGACGTGCAGTTGAAACGGTTTGAATGCGCGATATCTCAGGATAGTTCAGACCATCCATGAGCCATGCAAAGATCGAAAGGAAATGTTCCGGTGGTGAATTTCCGAGGGAGTCGGAAAAGACGAGGGAAGTACGATCATAAAAATATGCAGTGTAGTGGCTACCGTCACAGACCATGAATGCAATGGAAGTAACTGGAATAGCATTGAGTCGTTCGCGAAGGGCATGTATCTGAGGGGTATAAAGTCGTGGGTATTCCGTATAAAACTGGGTGGCCTCCTCGAAGAAGAGAGTCGGAAGAAATATGAAAGAAGGATCCATGCCGAGAGATGATGCAGCAAGGCGGTGATAAAGCAACTCCCCGAGACTGTTGACTACATCGTCCTCCAGCCAATTTTCATCTGCTAGACAGCCGAGCTTCCACAGGGGGAATTTAGAGGTGTGAAAACCGGAGATTGTGTCCAAGATTCGCGCCGTCAAGAGTTGATTGAGAAAATCGGGATGGAATGATTCAGCCGAAGGATCCGTAATGAAGAGTAGTAGCTGCTGTGCATATTGCACGGGCTGGCGCATGTTATGGACGACAATCGCAAGCCGGATCTAAACCCAAGTTGAGTATCACAATTAGTACCAGCAAAGATCAACGAACACACCTTTGAGAAATGATAGGTACTGGTGCGAGTACGTCTTTCATTTCCGGCCGTCAATTGAAGAACCAAGGAGACGAAACGCTTTCCTCCTGCATACTGAGTCTCCAATTCGCGTGCGATACCCAGCAGGTCACTGAGATCAGGGATGACTTCATCTTTGGAGATGGTCGATGAATGTTCGTTGTTGGGAGCATCATCAAGGAACACAAAATTAGTGAGCGACCCTAACGGGGCAATATCAGGATATGTGAGACCGACGGAGTTGCGAAAGGTGAGCTTAGAGAAGAATGTGCTGGAGTAGGTGGTCGAAGGATCAGGGGTGCAGTAACGAGTGTATGGTGTAGACATTCCGAAGAGTGTGATTCAAGTTATAAGAAAGCAGACTGAGTATGTTGGATTCAAGGAGTGTTGTTGAGTTTCTGAGGACGGACAAATATCTCAGATCGTCGTCCTATTTAATCCCCTAAAGGTGCAGAACAGGTTTGCGTGTTGTCAAGGATATCCATCCCCAAGATTTGAAATGTCTACATGGCTTACCAGAGTTCCGGACACGATTGAAGGATGGACGGACGGGTGTTGCATCCCGCAGAAATATTTGTTATGCTGCCGGACGGCAGCTGCGAGGGAGCTGGGACTATTTGCAAATGAGTGAGTGATACGCACATGCTACAAAGTCGGGACAAGTCTACTCCATGGTCTTGTACGCCTCATCCATGCGCAACAAACACCTCAATAGAATGTCTTAGCTCGCCAATGGTCCCGGTAACAAACTGTGCACAGATAGTTGCCCAGAGACAGATATTGAGTATCCAGGTACTCAGTCCTGGTCTGTTTCGCAATTGGAGTTGAAGCTTTGCCGATATTGCGCCACGCTCTGGGATCACCAAGGGCGGGTGGCGCGCGGCCCCGCACGGAACGGTTGCTCAGTGAAATATTGCAGTAACTGTGCCAATTTGCACGTCAGTACCGGACTACACTTTGGACAAGACTGAGGGATACTGACCTATACTCACAGCCAAGTGGTGATTGACCAGTTTAAGTTGTACTTCGAACTGAACTGATGAAGATGTCGAAACTCGACAGTGCCAAATGAAGAAGATCGAAAAATAATTGCATTGTCACGGCACTTAAGTGTAAGGTGATATCCTGCACGGAAGAG
>CEMG01179574.1:22276-36868 GCA_001179705.1 Baeospora myosura
ATCGTAGATACTACGGTCTTTGTTGAGACAATTCCAAGAATGAGACCAGCCGCAAGCTTCGAAGAGGCCTGCCCAGGTAACGTGAGTCAATAGGAAATCTTCAGCCTTTTGCTGCGCACTGAAGATTTCCTATCGATACACGTGATCCTGGCCCACGTTGTCGGACCGGAGGGCATCGACACAGCCCCCCCGGCCAGAAATCCCCCATCCAATTCATCTTTTCAAGGGGTTTCGGCGAAATCGGGGTTTCAGGGGTTTCTCAATAGAATCATCCGCTTGGGCGCCTTACTATTAGTCTGCCTTGCACATGGTGCACTTCGTCCGAACGGATTCATTCGGCCCAAATCCTCGCTGTCTGGATTCATGATTCACGGCCATCTTCGTCGTCTTCTTCGTGCTGCACATGCTTGTGGGTTTCTTCATCACACGGTCTCACGTCGCGTATCTATACCGGGGACGCTGGAGACTGGAGTTACCAACTTACCATGTCATGATGCAGGGCTCGAGGTCCACGATCGTTTGAAAGGTTATTCCTGTATCCACAAGGAAACATCCATTTGTGGTGCCTGGCGGCCTGACCTCCGATTTTGATACCCCGTCATCCTCAATTATGTCTCGGAGTCTCGAGGATCCTTGGCCACTTGACCACATGCAGTGGAGATGTACCTCGCTACCGCGGCACGGTCGTGTGGCATACACTGGGTATACCTCACCCGCCTCTTGTTCAGCATGAGGGCGAAGAAAATCATCACAGGTGAAGGTTCATCGATACACTATATGTCTTCAGATCTCCATTTTACCGATTCGATCCACAAGAGTCCGTGATCTAACCTTGTGCAACCTCTCTTCGGCAGAGTCTAATAGTAACTCACATAAACCACGGCTTCCTGACTTGTGCGTAACCGGTATCTTCAAATCGCAGCTTCACCCAAGTACATATCGTCTTCTGGCCCATTGCAACTTCCCTTCCGATATCCTCTGGGTGATACAGATGCAGAGCATCAAGGAAGTTTCGAAATTTTCGCCATCTTCATCTTACTGAAGTACCATCCCTGTGATAATAAGACCAGGTCCTGAAGTCTAATGACAGGCGGAAGCTCGTACATGTTGGCTATTCCCGTCGTTTGTGGACCATCTACATATAGATTTTCTCGGTGCGAGCGTACCATAATTTCTCCACCGTTTCCATGTCCGTCCCCGAATTCGTCCCCAGCTCTCTAGCTCTTTCTGGTACTTATCACTTATCAGCGAGTGTGTGTATACTGTTTCGGCTGATCTTGTCTCAGTCTACTCCATCGATGCGATGGCTGGATGGATAACGAGGATATCTCGGAAGACCGGATCAGTTGGAGGACCCTCGGTTGAATTGGCCTGCGGTTTCAAGTATGGGCTTGGCCGACAGGTAGGGCATCGTTGACTCAGTATGCCACGCCAGGCCATTTTATGTTCTCCTCTCTTGTTCTCTCTGTTTTTATCCAGGTAGCGAGAGCGCTGCGAGTGTCTGCTGAACGGCAAAATGACGTTCTATTCTGGTCTGAATCTCCGGAGCCTTTGAACCGTGGAGCCATGTGCAGGTCTAACGTATTGATGAAGTTCTTCAAACTTCGAATCCTCCACCATCACTCACTTGCCCATGGTTGGGGGCTATGTTTGGCTAGCTTCATAACCTTCTGGGTTGGGAGTACTTACTCTTTTCGAAAGGTACCACGACTCCTCATCTGCTGACAAAACTACTTACTAGGCTTACCTTGCCATGACGTCTCCATGTCATAATTGATACGTTAGAATCATCCATTGATGTCGGCGATGTGCTCTGGAGAATGGCACAAGATCAACCTGCGGCGCCCAGACTCTGACTTTCCGTGTGCATCTATCCAGGAGCTTTGACAGGTTGTGAGTTGCCCGTTAATGTATCTTTCCCCGGTCAGAATTTCCTCCGGTTGACCTTTCGATGTGATTACTCTCGGTGAGTAAGCTGTCCCAAGCTTTTCTCGGGGTGGTCGCACTCACAGATCATACTTATACATGAATATATATGTTCGGGTCAAAGAAGCTCACACAGTCCCAGCGACAGATGATTTCTGAATATCTCAATTGACCGTTACATAAGTGCCAGGATGCAGTTGGTGTTAAGTATTCTATCCTGTGGCAAGCCCCCAGACTGAGAGTCGAAGCATCTGCAAGTGTTCTTCCTCTTCTTACATCAACCGGCATAAATCTATGTGGAAATGCTTAGGCGCCTTCGAATTGTAAGGGATCGTTGAAACATGAACCTACTAGGGCGTTGGTGCGAAATCGACATCCACGAAGGGAAAGTCTGGCACAGTCAGCGACCTAGTCAGCGACATATGACAAGTGCTCGGCTGCACGGTTGAGTGTACCCTTGTGAACTCCACGCGAGTCTGATTCTGCCGCCGAGTCATGGTACGGGACCCGGCTTGGCGTCGGCGACGTGTGGAACTTGTTTCGACTTCACCTCTGGGCTTTCTACAAACCATCATGTTTACCAAAACATGGCGGCTCGGTCTGGAACGCCGTGACATGCGGGGAAATCATTTCCATTCGTTTGATTTTATGGGGTACATACTTGTTGCACAGCGCGCTCGAGAATCCGAGAAGCAGAAGAAGAGTACTCAGCGCTGTCAGCTCTGCCTCAAGGTAGATTTCTGGGGTGATTACAGAGGAATCAGCAGCGGTCTTGTGCTGTCTTGTGGCGCATACTATCTGTCTCCGCGAGTTCTATTACTTAGATGGTGAGTAAAACCTTTCCAGTTAGCGTTTCTTCTGATTGTCGAATGTTAATTTCATTCTCTGATCTCTACGTGCTCTAGTATCATGACCGAGATGCCCACCATTATAATCCTCGACCGCATGGACGTGTGTCAACTTTGCAGACGTGATGGACCTGTACTGCAACTCAATGCCACTGGGCGGAGACGAATCTGCATAAACGCATCATCGACGTTGCTTGTTCATGACAAGCTAGTGCATATGTGATCTCCACACCTCTCGGATGTCTACTGGCCAGATGGCACCATCCATGGCGATTTGAATTGAGTCGATCATTAATCAATAGCAACTTGAAGGCCATGAGAAAGCACCTCGGAGAGCTAGGCTGTTACGGTACGGTTTCCCGTAATATCATCATGTTCGATTGAATAGTGATTCGATAGACACCCCAACTGTCTCACACAAAGTTTAATTCACACGAGGAAATCAATGGGGGCCCCTAACTGGAGGACTCACTGGAACGTGTTGTGTGCACCATCGAGAACATATGGCAAATCTCACGCATACCAGGCAGGGCGTGTAAATAGACTTGAGCTCGTGCAGTCCCAACCGCATGATAAACGATGGAACGATCGCGGGGGTGCGAGGAATATGGATCGCAGGAGTGTGCAACTATGCCATCAGTGGTGCCACTACCACCAGGTCTCCGGGAATCCGAGGGTGAGCTCCCGGATGCTACATGTTGTTAGTATTACTATCAAAGCAGGAAAAGGATTGAGTGGGTGACATGCTTGCCAGTGGAAACGTACGGTTCAGGATCGTATAACTTGGACCATGGTAATGCGTCATTAGAGACATCGCTGCAACACACGCAGGCCTGCCTGCAAACATATGCCTCGAAATTAGTCGGTTGATCGACATTGCTACACACCAATTCGTCCGCGTCAGGTTCAGCCTTTGTGAAGAACCACAGGACAGTCGAGTGACGTACTGTTCATATTGGTGATCGACCCAAAATTTCGAAAAGAATGCCCGGACTGATATCTTGGTGGACGGATATGTAGGGATCGCACAATTCCTGCATATCCATCCACCAGCATACCAGTCCAGTCACTAGAAACTGGAAGAGCAAGGAGGGCCAAAGGTGCCGGCGCATGGGATTGAGTTCGAAGTCTCCTGCCAAACAACTCAACAAGCGTTTCCGAGTCAGCCCGGGGAGGAACTCTCTGCATACTGTATCAGATGAAGGTGAAACGCCTGTACATAGTGAGCTGTATGAATCTCGAGCTCCTTTTAACAGTGGACACCAGTCTTACGATATAAGTAGAGGACACTTCGGAGCATCTTGTGGATAGTTACTGGCGAAATGAGGACTAGCCATCAGGGGGGATTTCTGCGTCCCCGCCCCAAGAATTTGACAAGGCCGCTTTGTGGGGAACGTAGATCTGGGTGGGTATCGATACCCAGGTGGTGATGAAGATGGGAGACAATCTGCAGGTTTTGCGAGCTGTTTTGCGACGCTGTGTTGAATTGATGCTCATCGGCCATATCACGGCCCGTATCAATGTCATGAATGTGATAAAGAGTCGAGACTTTATAATGGACCACCATGGACCGCGCTCTCGTCTTGATCCCTGTACTGGCTATCGCCATCGACATCGACGACGCGAATGATATTATTCGGATCACTGGGGCTGCCAGCGTAGCGCTGGGGAGGATGTCTCAATGGACTTTGTGGTGGGGTGGGGACGGTTCGCGTCAAGCGGCTGAGGTAAGCAGCCATAATTTTGGGGACCCATCATCTCGACCCCAGCGCAGACAAATTTTGTTTCCGACTACTATACCCTCTGGTCTCATTCTTGAACACTTCCAGGCNNTTCCAGGCTTGAATTTTCTTGCTTTTCTTTGCATTAGGAGTCGTTTTCTCTCTTTTCGCTGTCATGTCGATCTATGACCATGGAAGGGTGCAGCAATATATAGGTGGGATGCTTCTACTTTTCATTCTTCGCGTCTGGGGCTGATACTTCGTGTTTTGAGGGGGCAACTCTTTGGAAAAAGCGTCTTCGAGTGCAGTCCTCGATTTCGTCAAGGCCAACGGAGGCCACACCGTGATAACGAAAGTGAGTATGCCAATTCCACTGTTTGAGGGGTGACGGCAGCGTTACTTCTTCAACTTCGTTACTGCACTCAGTGAATGTGTTTCTAACCTTGCTGTTCTCTTTTTCCAGGTTCTCATCGCTAACAACGGTACGTGATTCGCATCAATTGATTTGCAGCCCCTCTCATCCTTCGTCCAGGCATCGCTGCTGTTAAAGAAATTCGTTCTATCCGACAATGGAGTTACGAAACATTTGGACGTGAAAAGGAAATAGAGTTCACTGTCATGGCCACACCAGAAGATCTTAAGGTCAACGCGGAATACATTCGCATGGCCGACCGCTACATCGAAGTTCCTGGAGGCTCCAATAACAACAACTACGCCAACGTCGATCTCATTGTCGATGTAGCTGAGCGCGCAGGGGTCCATGCGGTCTGGGCAGGATGGGGACACGCATCGGAGAATCCTCGTCTGCCAGAAAGTTTGGCGGCGAGCAAGAACAAGATTGTGTTCATCGGTCCTCCAGGGAGCGCTATGCGGAGTCTTGGGGACAAGATCTCTAGCACAATTGTCGCCCAGAGTGCAAACGTTCCGACGATGCCCTGGTCTGGTACGGGTTTGACCGACACCACCCTTTCCGAAGCAGGATATGTCATCGTCCCGGACAGTGCCTACCAAGATGCCTGCGTGACGAGTGTAGAGCAGGGTCTACAGAAGGCGGAGCAGATAGGCTGGCCCGTTATGATCAAGGCTAGCGAAGGTGGTGGAGGAAAGGGTATCCGAAAAGTAGAGCACCCCGACGCTTTCAAGAATGCCTACTTTGCGGTAGCCGGAGAAATTCCAGGTGCGTTTTTCTCTCTTTTGACCACCTTCTTGGCACTCATCGTACCTCAGGTTCTCCCATTTTCATCATGAAACTTGCTGGCCAAGCCCGCCATCTCGAAGTTCAGCTATTGGCTGACCAATATGGGAATGCTATTTCCTTGTTTGGACGTGACTGTTCGGTCCAACGTCGCCATCAGAAGATTATCGAAGAGGCGCCAGTAACCATTGCTAAGGAGGAGACTTTCGAGCAAATGGAACGTGCAGCCGTTCGGTTGGCCAAACTCGTTGGATACGTCAGTGCCGGGACAGTTGAATGTAAGCGCAAATATCTGCTATCATTCTCGATCTGACCCCCAGTATTCAAGACCTTTACAACCATGCCGAGGATGACTTCTATTTCCTTGAGCTTAACCCCCGTCTTCAAGTGGAACATCCAACGACCGAGATGGTCTCAGGTGTCAACCTCCCTGCCGCCCAGCTTCAGGTCGCTATGGGCATCCCTCTCCATCGCATCCGAGATATTCGCCAGCTCTATGGCGTCGAATCCAACGCCTCCTCTGAGATTGACTTCGACATGATCAAACCAGATGCCAACCAACTCCAGCGCAAACCACGACCTAAAGGCCACGTCGTCGCCGTCCGAATCACCGCCGAAAACCCTGACGCAGGGTTCAAGCCCTCCTCTGGGTCATTGCAAGAGCTCAACTTCCGCTCCAGCACCAACGTCTGGGGGTACTTCTCCGTCAGCACCGCTGGTGGTCTGCATGAATTTGCGGATTCCCAATTCGGTCACATCTTCGCATACGGAGAAGACCGAAGCGAGAGCAGGAAGAACATGATTGTCGCCCTGAAGGAGTTGAGCATCAGGGGTGACTTTAGGACGACGGTGGAATATCTCATCAAGTTGCTCGAGTTGGAGGCGTTCAAGAACAACACGATCACGACTGGCTGGCTGGACTCCCTCATCAGCAACAAGCTCACGGCCGAACGCCCTGATACAACGTTGGCTGTTGTCTGTGGTGCTGTTACCAAGGCTTATCTTGCATCGGAGGCGTGTTGGACGGAGTATAAGAAGATTCTGGACAAGGGTCAGGTCCCGGCCAAGGATGTCCTCAAGACAGTCTTCGGCATCGATTTCATCTACGAGAATGTCAAATATAATTTTACGGCCGCGAGGAGCTCTGCGACTGTTTGGACGCTGTACCTGAACGGTGGGCGGAACATGGTCGCTGCGAGGCCCTTGGCTGACGGTGGTCTGCTGGTGCTATTGGACGGGAAGAGTCATTCCATCTATTGGAGGGAGGAGGTTGGGGCATTGAGGCTGATGGTAGACGCCAAAACCTGCCTGATAGAGCAGGAGAATGATCCCACGCAATTAAGGAGTCCGAGTCCGGGAAAACTGATCAGGTTTTTCGTGGACAGCGGGGACCATATCAGTGCTGGAGAGCAGTATGCTGAAATCGAGGTCAGTCTTCTCTGCAATTATCGTTCGATACATCAGACTCAGATGAAATCTTTGCTTCATAGGTCATGAAGATGTACATGCCACTTGTCGCCTCTGAGGATGGCATCATTCAACTCATCAAGCAGCCTGGAGTCAGCCTTGGGCCGGGTGACATCCTCGGTATCTTGACTTTGGATGATCCCGCCCGCGTCAAACACGCGAAGCCCTTCGAGGGACTTCTACCTCCCATGGGTGCCCCTGGTGTCATCGGTAATAAACCCGATCAACGCCTTCACCGCGCTATCTCTACCCTCAATGACATCCTGGATGGGTTCGACAACCAGGCGATCATGTCCTCTACGGTCAAGGAGCTCATCGAGGTTCTACATGACCCTGAGCTCCCCTACTCGGAGGTAACCGCGACGATGTCGTCGTTGTCCGGCAGAATGCCCGCCAAATTGGAGGACAGTATCCGTTCGGCTATCGAGGGAGCCCGGACGAAGGGCGATGTACAAGAATTCCCTGCTGTCCGCATCAAGAAGGTTCTAGAGCACTATGTACAGGACAACGTCCTTCCCCAGGACCGTACGATGTTCCGATCGTCGCTCGGTGCGCTTTTCGACGTTTTGGATAGGTTCGTAGGAGGGTTAAAGGGACATGAAACCGAAACGCTCTCGAGACTGTTGGAGCGCTATGACGAGGTGGAGAAGTTGTTTGGTGGAAGCATCGAAGCTCGCGTGCTGGCACTTCGGGACCAGAACAAGGACGACTTGGACAAGGTCGTTGGACTTATGTTGAGCCACATCAAAGTGCAGAGCAAAGCGAAATTGGTTTTGGCTTTGTTGGACTACGTCAAGAGCCGTGGACTCAACTTGACCAACACCGATACGCATTTGTACCGAGTCTTGCAGAACCTTGCTGCACTCGAACCGAAGTAAGCTTTGCTAATTTTTGACACTCTCCCCCTAATAAACGTGCCTTGTTCCCCAGATCTTCGACAGCCGTTTCTCTGAAGGCTCGCGAAGTCCTCATTTTGGGCCAGATGCCTTCATACGACGAGCGCTTGGTCCAGATGGAGGCTATTCTCAAGAATGCAGTCACTCATAACTACTACGGCGAGCCAGGATCAGATCCCAGGTATGTTGCCTAAATTAAATGGGAAGATATCCTTACTGATGTTGTCTTCCTCAAGGACCCCGTCTGCTGAGATCTTGAAGGAACTGAGTGACTCTCGGACCACTGTCTACGACGTACTGCCAGCATTCTTCAACCATGACGATCCCATGATCACTCTCGGTTTGTCCCTAGCTCACTTGTCACATGCATGCACGTAGAACTCACGACCGTACTTTAGCTGCATTTGAAGTTTATGTGAAGCGTGCGTACCGTGCATACAACGTCCTATCACTGGACCACGAGGAAGGAGATCCTTCTGATGATGGCGATGTGCCCTGTGTTGTGACATGGCGATTCAATCTCGGGCAGTCTCGTTCACCGCCTACAACACCCCACATAGGCGCCTTTGGGTAAGTCTCTTTTAGCAGAATTTCAGAGATCATATACTCATAGTCCCCAAACAGAGAGAATCGTCGAGCCGGTTCAGTCAGTGATCTGACCTATATGCTCAATCGTCATCAATCACAGCCCACCCGAACGGGAGCTATCGCTTCATTCCCAAATTTCGATGCGTTGGCTCGTGGTTTCAACAAAGTCGCTTCATTCCTTCCTTCTTTTGAAGTAAACGAATACCGCCAGCGCTATGGTACCAACAGTCAACCGCCGAACGTCATGAACATCGCCTTGCGTCTGTTCAAGGCGGAGGACGACATGCACGATGACGCTTGGTTCGAGAAGCTCACGGCTTTCGTCAACGAGCACCGCGACACTCTCTCAAGCAGAGGAGTGCGGCGTATCTCCGTGCTGCTTTGCCGCCCTAGTCAATACCCCGTCTACGTCACTCTCCGAGAAACTGGCAGAGTATGGGGCGAAGAGAAAGCCATCCGTAATATGGAGCCCGCACTCGCTTTCCAGATCGAACTCAGCCGCCTTTCCAACTATAACCTCAAGCCCTGTTTCGTGGAGAGCAAACAGATCCATATCTATCACGCTGTTGCAAGGGAGAATCAGCTAGATAACAGATTCTTTGTCAGAGCGCTGGTTCGACCAGGCCGTCTCCGGGGCACCATGAGCATGGCGGAGTATCTCATCTCCGAGACTGATCGCCTGGTAACCAGCGTGCTCGACGCTCTCGAACTCGTCACCGCTGAGCATCGCCACGCAGATTGCAACCATATTTTCATGAATTTCGTTTACAATCTGGCCGTTACCTACGAGGACGTCCTTGCCGCTATCTCTGGATTCATCGAACGTCATGGGAAGCGACTATGGCGTCTTCACGTTACTGGTTCCGAGATTCGGATTGCACTGGAGGATAACGAGGGAAACGTGAACACAATCCGTTGTACGATCGAGAACGTCTCCGGATTTATCGTCAACTATCACGGTTACCAAGAAATCACCACCGATAAGGGTACCACGATCTTGAAGTCAATCGGTGACAAGGGCCCATTACATCTTCAACCAGTACACGCTGCATATCCCACCAAGGAGTCCTTGCAGCCTAAGCGTTATCAGGCTCACCTCATCGGTACCACCTATGTTTACGATTTCCCCGATCTTTTCTCCAAAGCTCTGCACAATGTTTGGGTCAAGGCTAAGAGCCTTGATCCCTCACTTGTCGTGCCGAAGGTGGTCCTCGAATCGAAGGAGTTGGTCCTCGATGAACATGATGAGCTCACAGAGGTGGATAGAGCACCCGGGAACAATACCTTCGGGATGGTCGCGTGGGTATTCACTCTGAGAACGCCAGAGTTCCCTCATGGGCGCAGAGCAGTCGTGGTAGCGAACGACATCACATACAAGATTGGGTCGTTTGGTCCCGTCGAAGATCAATTCTTCTTCCTTGTGACACAGTACGCGCGACAGTTCGGCCTTCCTCGCATCTATCTGTCCGCCAACTCTGGCGCTCGCATTGGCCTGGCCGAAGAAGTTATGCCTCTATTCTCTGCTGCATGGAACGACGACGCTCAGCCGGAGAAGGGCGTTAACTATCTTTATCTCACCCACGAGAACTTCCTCAAACTAGAAGAGAAAGGTCCCGATTCCGTTCGGACAGTCGAAATAACCGTCGATGGGGAGAAACGCCACAAGATAACTGACATAATCGGCTTGTCAGATGGTCTGGGAGTGGAATCTTTGAGGGGCTCTGGTCTCATTGCAGGCGAAACGTCGCGAGCGTACGATGACATTTTCACTATCACCCTCGTCACTGCTCGTTCCGTCGGCATCGGCGCCTATCTCGTCCGCCTCGGTGAACGCGCTGTTCAGGTGGAAGGCCAGCCTATCATCCTTACTGGAGCACCCGCGCTCAACAAGGTCCTCGGACGCGAGGTGTATACGTCCAATCTCCAGCTCGGGGGCACGCAGATCATGTTCAAGAACGGTGTCTCACATCTCACGGCCAGCAGTGACCTCGAAGGCGCTACCCACATCCTGGAGTGGATGTCATACGTTCCTGAAGTGAAGGACGGCGCACTTCCTGTTCGCGAAGGCGTCGACTCTTGGGACCGTGACATCGACTACACTCCACCGAAAGGTGCATATGACCCAAGATGGTTCATCGAAGGAAAGACAGACGAGAACTCAGAATGGCTGACTGGATTCTTCGACAAGGGTTCCTTCCAAGAGACCTTGAGTGGTTGGGCGCAGACCGTTGTTGTTGGTCGGGCTCGCCTTGGCGGGATTCCGATGGGTGTCATCGCCGTGGAGACACGGACTATAGAGCGTGTCGTCCCGGCCGATCCAGCCAACCCAGCGTCGTTCGAGCAACGCATCATGGAGGCAGGTCAAGTGTGGTACCCCAACTCAGCGTATAAGACTGCCCAGGCAATCTTCGACTTCAATCGCGAAGGTCTTCCTCTCATCATCTTCGCTAACTGGCGTGGATTCTCCGGTGGACAACAAGACATGTACGACGAGATCCTGAAACAAGGATCGAAGATCGTCGATGGTCTCTCGAGCTACAAACAACCCGTCTTCGTCTACATCGTTCCTAATGGCGAGCTTCGAGGAGGCGCCTGGGTCGTGCTCGATCCTTCCATCAACTCGGAGCAGATGGAGATGTATGCGGACGTTGACGCTCGTGCGGGTGTCTTGGAACCGGAAGGTATCGTCGAGATCAAGATGAGGCGTGACAAGATCTTGTCGCTGATGGACCGTCTGGATCCCATCTATGCATCTCTTAAACGGGACAGCAAGGACCCTACCAAAAGTGAAGATGAACGCGCGGCCGCAGTGGTCGCATTAGACGAGCGGGAGACCCTCCTCCAACCCACGTACAAACAGCTTGCCCTTCTCTACGCCGACCTGCACGAGTGAGTTCTTTCTTCTGGTTATTCACGAGAGTGCCGCTAATAATACATCTTCTTAGTCGAACAGGCCGTATGGAAGCCAAGGGCTGTGCAAAACCCGCCGTCTGGAAAAACGCTCGAAGACATTTCTACTGGGCCGTTCGCGCACGTGTTGCCCGCTCAGCTGCCCTGGCAGAGATTTCCAACGCAAGCCCCGGGGCCTCGTATGAGTATCGCTCTCGTCTTCTCAACTCTCTCGCGTCGATAGACGCGACGACCGAACCTCGCGAAGTCGCTGATAAGCTCGAAAACCTGGATCTCACTCGCACCATGGCGCAGCTCAAGGCTGACCATCTCATCCGTGGTCTGATTGAGCTATCCCAGGACGACAGGAAGGCCGCTATGGACGGGCTGACGCGCCTTGCGGATACTCTTACGGAGGATGAGAGGACTTCTATCATTGGCATCCTGCAGAACACGCCCCGATCGGCAGGTACGTTTCGATCCTCCTTACAGAAGAATTATGTGCTAATTTATTCATGCAGCTCCTCCTTCATACACAAATGCGTCGTCTTAAGCCGAGTTGAACTAGAGTCGCCCTCCCCATATACACCTGTACCTATAGTCATACCTTCTCCATTACTACTACATTGCTCTCGTTATTGCATCTTTTCACGATTAATGATACTTACCTAGACTTTTTGAATAGATCATTCTGTTTCTGGATTTCTCCTTCGCCAATTGAGCGTCTGGGCGTGGTCTTGAAGTTGTGTTCTAGCTACATCGACCTTCCACCTTTTCAGCGTGGCTGGCCGCTGATACTTTTCCTCAGGACAAGATAGAGCCGTGCGAGTCCCACTTGGGTGCTCGCTGCACATTCCTACTTAGCTGTGGTATGACATGTCTATTGAAAGTATGGATAGAGAGTGTGATTTAGAAGATCATAACTAAGATTCGGTGCGCTCTCGAAGTGACCTGGTGTAGTAATGGGGTGCTGTGAACCGCCTGTGAGACGACGCCGGCGGCCGTAATGCTCGTGGACGCAACAAGCGGGTAAACGCGCCCAGCCCCTAATCGGGAACGAGCCCGCCTCTTACCCCATAAGTGAAGATGTAACCGCAGGGAACCAAGATTGGACCGCCTCAACCGCCTCAGTCACCCTTTCAGAATATTGCGAGCGAAATCATGGATGCTGCTTCGCGATTTGTCTTTTCGATATGTATGACACTCTGCCGATGGTGCGTTCAGTCGTCGTTCGTTAGCTTGCGCATGCTGATCCCTGAATTTGGGTCAGGACTCAGAAAGAAGGAATTTGCAAGAAATTTGGGGTCTGGACGGGTCTCATGATAGATGCTGAATGCAGTGCCTCGAATTGGGTGGTAAGCATCGACTGCCGTGAAGGCTTTCTCCTGGGTAGTCGAAGGACCGTGTCGAGAGGTACAAGTGACGCCGGCGGACGCGAGAGACGGAGAATCTGCATAATTGAGAAGCGAGGTAGGCACGGTTTTCTTTCTTCCCTGCCTACCTTGCGTAACCATTACCCTTCCCTCCCCATAGCCTGTTATTTGTTGTCGCTCCGTTGCTCTCGGTACGTGCTGGGGTAGTTCATACCGGATCGGGTTGGCGTTCAGTCAAAATCCACCTCCACTCTTTATTTTCATGGCTCGGATATGCTTGAGAAAGGCGTAGGTGCATTTCGTTCATCTTAGAAAGTTTCCATTCACTGACCTTCGCTCATTCAGCCCGTTAGATCTTTGGTCACCGCGTTCCTACGCTTTGAGCATAGACCGCTCGATCGGTGTTGGACAGAGCGAGTCGTTCTTGTTCTTGTTCGTATGCGTTCTCGTTCATCTTTCTCGCTACCACTTTAATTCACGTTTCTTGTTTAGATAGCGCACACGTTTCCAACGTATGGCTACATCGACCCAGATGGACCCCTCCCCTTACTAGCCATTGAGCGCCGAGCGCTGCGCCTCAACCAGGGCTTCCGATCGAGGATAACGGTCACGTGACACTGGTACGAGGAAAGAAAGGAATCGATATTTAAAAAGTGGATCGACATATGGAATCAAACGATCCTCTTTGATCATAATGATATATATAGCCAGGTAGCCTACTGGAAACTAGGATCGACGCGTCACCTCGACCCCCACTTCGACTACGAGGAAAGACTACTTACGAGGAAAGACTTGAATTTTCGACGAAGTCATCTTCACTCACATTTACCATTCACTGTGTTCACTGCGTTGACCATCTATCATACCACAATGCCCTTCTCTCAATACCTCCTCCTTCTCCTCACACACCCCCTCGAATTCCGTACGCTCGTCCAATACAGCCTCTACCACGAGCCCAAGCGCGACATAACCTCCACCCGCGAACATTCGAGCAGCGGCTGGGACCGCGAGAGCATGAGGAGGTGCTGGGGATTTTTGGACTCCACGGGTCGCAGTTATTCGGCGGTCATCAAGGAGTTGGAGGGTGATTTGGCGAGAGTAGTGAGTCGGGTTTCTTTGAAGTTTTGAGGACACGAAGACTCGTGTAGTCGGGTTCCTTCTCTTGTCTTTTCTTCTCTACCCACGAATGACGAATCAATGCTGACTCCTTCCCCGCAGATTTGCCTGTTCTACCTCGTCCTCCGCGCCCTCGACACCATCGAAGACGACATGACGCTCGACCCCTCCCTCAAGCAGTCCTTGCTCCGGAACTTTCATGTCCACACCGTGACGCCCGGGTGGAATTTCACTGGAAGCGGAGAGGGGGAGAAGGACAGGCAGTTGCTTGTTGAGTATGAGCTTGTCGTTGAGGAGTTGGGGAGGTTGGAGCCTGAGTAAGTCGCATTTTGTCTCTGGTGATATCGTTATCTTGTGTTTGCGTGTCCGACGTTATCTTTCGTGTTTGGGATGTGCTCGACGCCGTTTCGCGTTCTGGTTTGTTCGTCCCTGCGGTCCTGCTTCTGTGTGCCTACGCTCCTACGTTTTTCTCCTCCCTTACCCCTCCCTAACAGTTGATGTCGTTTGATATTACTCCGAACCCGGCGTTACTTTGCGCGCGCCCTCTGTTTTTCTCCCTCTTCGTCTCAGCAT
>CEMG01179604.1:0-15593 GCA_001179705.1 Baeospora myosura
GCTGTCCCGCTCGCGTAACAAGATCACTACTACTCGTAGTAGATTGGTTATCTCTGAGCTCCGAGTCAGACCCTAGGTGGAGTCATACTTACTCAGACTGCGCTCAAAGTACAAAATCTGATCCTGCCAGTAACTTGATCTCAACTTGTTGTCGACTCCACGATGTCTACGACAGTACCAGTGAAATACTCCCCGACCTGTATTTCCGATAGCTCTGTGAACTTCTGTTTCCCCATTCCAGAATTCCTAGAGAGCGAGCGCGTCAGGCTCGTTCCATTCGTTGTACGTTCCACCCTCTTCATCTGACGTTGCGACATAGACCAAATGGTCTTTATTCAGCCTTCTCAACACGCTGAAGCGATAGTCCTCGCCGCTAAGAATTCCGACACATTCAAGTACCTCCCGGATGGCCCGTGGGCATCCGGTACAGAGTTGATCCAAGAATTTTGGGAAGGGAGAGTGTTCCCGTCGAAGGACATGACGCTGTTCGCTATATACGACAAGACTAGGGAGTCTGAGTCTGGAGAAGGACCTGCGCTCGCTGGTATGATTGCGTATCTGAACAGTTCCGCGACGGATTTGTTCATCGAGATAGGATGGATCACCATCTTACCTGCTTTCCGCAGGAGCCACGTTACATCCAATGCCGTGGGTATCCTTATGCACTACGCATTAGACCTCCCTTCCTCCGAATCAGATGAAGGTACCAGTGGCGGGTTAGGCTTGCGCCGCTGTGTCTGGATAGCGAACGTTCTGAACACTCCCAGTGTCAACGCTGGGGAGCGTATGGGATTCATCAAGGAGGGTATAATGAGGTGGCATCGGGTGCTGCCTGAATCAAAGAAGGTCGGTTGGAATGGACGCGAGGAGAGGAAAGGTGATCCGAGGGAGGGTTGCGGGGGAAGGGACAGTATAATACTCAGTCACTGCTTCGATGATTGGGAGAACGGAGGAAGGCAGAAGGTGGGCACAATTATGGACAGAAGAGTCTGAAATGGAGGCTGCGATTGCGATAATCATCTTATATGCTTCAGCTACTAGTACCTGGTGTAGCTCGTCAATCCCAGAATGAAACAAGCATAATACGCTACATAATCGTGTGTACTGGGTAGAAATATGGCATGGCATGTGGAGTCAAAACTTGGCAGCATCTGTGTAGTACCTCGATCAAAATGGGAATGCTTTCTAGCATGGATGGACTCTAGCTGGCGGCAGCAGAGCAAGGTAATGCATGAACCGACTTGTATGACGGCTCTCGTATGCGCTATACGTGATGCCACCGATTGGCGGCTTCGCAGATGCTATAACCTCCATCGTGAGATCTTAGGTCTCGGCGCGCCGACCAGTGGAGCGTTAGCAGCTCTGTTGCATCCGAAAACAGCTACCAGATACGGCCGCGTGAATTGTGGGGTCGACTTAGACGTTGCCTACGAGTCACCGTCAATACCAGCCATTGCTTCGCACATCATTCAGTGACATCGCTTACCTCTGAGCTCCTCTCGTTGGCGCCAGATATCCACTCGTACTTGATCACCCAGCTGCAGTTCTACTCGATCACATCCCTACTACCACTCTTCTCCAATTTCTTTACTACGTTCTCCAGCACCAACCGATCACAAAACGCTTTGAAGGCGTTCACCCGCATCTTCTTCTGTGTATAAGCCAGCTCCGCACGTAGCTCCTCGATCAACTTCTCATGGGACCTGATTTTAGCGGTCAGAGCGAGATGGGAAGTGGATAGCTTCAGCGCTTGTGGCGAAGTATCCAACTTCAAGATAGGTAGAGATCGTGAAGTAGTGTGCGGAGGGCGATGAGGAGACGTAGGAGGAAATGAGAACGATGGATGCTGATGAAGCAGGTATTGCTTTTCGGTCTGCAGAGGAGGAACCTGGCTGGACCCGGAAGACTCCCGATCGGCTGTCAGCGCGTCGGCGCGCCCTGCACGCCGTCTGGTCATTATCCGGAAAACGATGTCACCAAGTAGGAGGACAATGAAGAGGAAGAGGAGCGGAGGGAGGAGAACTTGGAGAACGCCATCAAGTTTGAGCGAGAGCGAGTCAAGATCGAAGGAGGCCTGTATCTCGTAGATTGAGGGAACCAAAGAGAATGGGGACGATATAGTTGACTGGAAGGATTTCATGACTAGAACAGAAGGAGGGGGTGACGCTGAGATGGTGGAGAAAAGCGATATCAATCCGCATATTTATCAGTGCCAGTATTGAATGCATGATGTGGGTTCGTAAAGGTGCAGGTTCACGCAAGGCGGTTTGTAATGCCACAAATCAAGGAGGTCTAGCGGTTTCAAAACCTGCTCGCACGTCCTCGAGGTAGGATCCAACTTGAAAAGGTCCACCATGATAGAGTTCAACATGAGGTTCAAGCGTGTTTGTGAGCCATTCCTGGGTCACATGATTATCTACCCTGTCCTCGTCGAATCCTTTTACCATGATGGCCACCGAAACCGACGATGAAAGCTCGCCAAGAGACAGCGACCAATCCGCAGATAATCCGTTCTATCCATCAGAGGCAGCATACGACTATAAGCTGGGGTTCGTGGGTAAAACCCTCTGAGCACACAGTAGCTGATTCCGCATGGCTAAAGCGTGTTATCCAAATCCGCGCTTGATTCATAATGATCAAGTCTATCCAGGTCGATCAGTCGAGTCTATGACGCAAAGTCGGCCAACCTGAGAAATTTGGAACATGGTGGCGTTCGTTCGAGAATACGAAAGTGCCACCGGTGCGAGCAGCGAGATGACGGCTTGCGTCCGCGTACATCAAGAGGTAATATCGAGTCAACTGGGCCTGTAGATGACTCAATCAGCGAGTAAATTCCGGAACGCAGGCGATAGCTGACCAGAATTCGTTGATATGAGAACTGGGAAGGAAATACCGGCCTGCATGCCCGGGTGTCTATGTATCAGCTCCTCGACAGACACACTCGTTGGAGCTGTCAAACACCTGAAGACTAGGAACAGAAAGGAGGAAGCATTCTCGGAGTTGCGGTACGCCATGCCCGTGATGACAAGAAGCGATCCGCCTTATCCTAATCTCTCGCAACGTCCAATTTTCATATCTATGACTCTGCATCACATCGGAGAACTGTCGCTGACGGTTCAGGGTGGTCATGAATGAACGGAGTAGAGCTCATGCTCGGGATCAACTCACCAGATGGACTTGAGGTAAGTATGGAAGTTCCGCTGTTAAGCGCTGGCTGGTGATATAGTAGCATTGCAATTCAAGCCTGCGCAGTCTATAAAAGTGTTCTGAGAACACTGTGACTCGCTCTGGATAGAGATTCTGAATTTTGAATGAAAGTGTTTCTAGCCTGCTGTTAGCCGTCTTGTGCGAAAATGCGCTGAGTAGCGCTTCGAGTCCATCATCATGGAGATACAGACCCGTTAATACAAGGGTCACCAAAGACGAGGCGAAGGAAGAGAGCGATTTAATCCCTGCTAAGGTGTCGGAGTCCGACGACCACAGCTCCCCTCGCATAAGATGTATTTCAAGAAAGCGCAAGGAATGGAATGCGAGAACTGTCAAGTCGTAGGTAATCCAACGAATGAGATTATCGGACATGGTGACCTCCAGGAATGTTGAGCGAAGGGAAAGATGAGTCAGGGAAGTCGCCTGACCACGCAGAAATTCGGTCAATGCGCCTGGCTGGAGAAAGCAGTGTGGGTCGAAGTCGATCTTTACAACAAGGGATTTCAGCTTCAGAGATGGGAACTTTCTCAATGCCGTGAAGAGGGCAGAGAAATCGATTTCGTAGGCGTTCGAGGCGATGGTCAATTTCCGGAGGGTGGCGGAATGGAGAGAAAGGAATGATGCCATATTCTTAAGCGAATGTACGAGCTTTTGAGGTTTCGAAGACACGATACCGGTAATGTTGGGCTTGATCAGAGTCAAGTCACAGCTCTCAAGGAGCGGCAGCGAACGTTTGGTGCGGAGGAAAGGCTGCAGGATTTCGCTGACATGTGCAAAGGGGCCAGTGATCTTCAATCGTCGCAGGTTGCCGCCTATACTGCGCCATGCGCTAGCTAGGAACGATGCTTCCGACTTAAGTGTATAATAGTCGTACAGTTCAATCGAGAATTTCTGCACTTCAGGCAGTTGCCTCAGCGACTGTGAAGCTAGCTTCAGCAATGCCAAGCGAGCTGGCGCCGTTTCGGACTTCGTAAAGCCGTGACGGAGGAGTTGTGTAAGCTTTCCAGTACGACTGGGAGTGGAAGCCTCTGTCTTCTCCGACGGCTCAAGCAGAAGAGAGGGTCGGAAAACGAGGTGCTGAACGCGCCGGCCTGTACTTGGAGTGCTGTGGATGCATGAGCGACCTTCTGCAGGATGAACCTGAAGCAGAATTTACCTGAGGTGTTCTAAGGTGTTACGGGTCATCCTATCATCGGAAATGATACGAACTTCTTGATAAAGTTCATCCATAACGAGATTGTAGAGGAAGCGGTTGACACCTAGCAGTTTGCGCACATGGCGTTTAGGAACATATGTAAGAATCTCCTCCCAAATCTCTATAGGAAGATCTTCCATAGGCCTCTGACAATCGGAGGATAAGTAGATGAAAATGAGACTCAATTCAATGTGGTGGGAGGAGCAAGGGTGTTGGTCGAAGCACAGCCACACGAGCACAGCATTTGAAATTTTGCCCCCGTTTTTCATTCCTTGACTTCACCTCAAGGTCGCTATTTCATGATTTTCTGCTAGCACACCAGAAAATGGGTGCCTATTATGACGAGATAGAAATCGAGGATATGGCCTGGGACGACCAGAAAAGAGTCTACCATTACCCTTGCCCTTGTGGTGATCGCTTCGAGATTTCTCGACAGCAACTCAAGGAATACGAGGACGTCGCAATATGTCCTAGTTGCAGCCTTATAATACGAGTCATCTATGACCCAGTGAGTAACGGTGTTTTCTAGCTGATCGTTTGCTGACCATTGCCTATACAGCTTGATTACGAAGATGACGAGGAGGAAGAGGAGGAAGAGGCAGAGGGGAGCGGGGAAGACAACTCTGAGAGCGATGATGACCACTTCGAAGATGCCATGGAGAAGTTGAGCCTTGGTACCGAGACAGAGCAGGATTGAATACGGGAATTCGATCTATGTTCACGAATGACAACCATTGTATCAAACTAGACCTCAGGTGCGTTGTCTGATCATAGTCGCCAAGCATGGGAGACTGACGTTCTTGCAGTTGTACTCTAATGTACTAAACTGTACAATGAATGCTATCTGTACAACGCTATCGACATGACCATCTTGCTTCATCGCAGTGCGCTTAATGAATACCGTCTACAAAACGTTCCCTTTCTTCGTCTTCTGCTGGATGCTGGCAAGGTGAATGTTCCTGCGCAAAGCACAGGATCTTGCCAGTTGTCCTACTATGGCTGTTGCTGCCGTAGCCAGGTTGAACGAGTGGCTCAATCACATATCCCAACGACGTCGACCAGAACTCCAAAAGGTGTCGAAACGTGCTCGAAAACTGCGATACAATTATATCGTACACTTCACGTACATCTATAGATATCAGCACTACCAACAATATCGAAAACAATTTGCAAACAAATCCGTGTATATCAAACACCAATGTAACATGGCATGGTAGACCCACTGACCGACAGTCATTGTTATGACAGGGCCTCCCACATTCCTAACCCGGCAAACAAACTCCCCAATGAAACCAGCAATCCAATGTACACCACTACATGGACGCCAATCTTCGGTAGGAGCAGCCGCGTGTGCAGGATCCCGAGGAAGAACTGCAGAAAGATGATTACAGGGACGGCAATTCGGATGGTGCTGTTTGACTTGACGCGATTTGCTGTCATAGGGTCGACGTTGCTACCCAGATCGATTTCAGCATGAGCTATCGGAGGAGATCCGATACCAGATGGATCGGAAGACAGAGGTGGGACGGGAACGACTACTATAGGGGAAGGTGCTGAGTAGCGGTATGTCGGCAAAGGTGAGAGGTTGATGAACGCGTATGGGGATGCGGTTTGGAAGATGGAGGCAGGCGTGGGGTGGGCCTTAAAATAGTTTGAAGGGCGCGACTGTGGCAATACTGATGGATTAATGACCGGTGAATGTTGATCCGGTATAGATATTGGAGAGCGTAGATACGCAGCAGATAACAGAAGTGTGAATCCGACAGCGAGGAGCACGGAGTTCAGGCGTTGGAGGCAGGAGATGAACACCGGTATACGCTGTATAGCAGAACTGTCATCAGACAATTCCTGGGAAGATTTAAACCAAGGAAACACGTACAATGACAGGCATTCCGTAAACTTCCTCCAATTCCTCCCGGCGTTTGAGAGCCGTGAGCTGGTCGAGGTCATGCTCAATCTGGGTAGCTAGAGACTCTTCGCTAAGCCCTGCTCTACCGTTCTGAGGTCTTCGTGGCAGCAGTGGCTCACGCTCGTCAACACTCTCCTGAACTCGGTCGTTGCCAAACGGGGGAAGATCCAAAGGAGGAGGAACACGTTCAATGTCCGATGAGGACCCTCTAGTAGCCGTTGATAACGAACTGGACCCGCTGATGCCGACGGTACCGCCAGCCCCTCCGAATGGTTTGCCATCACTGTGCATACTTATAGCGTCATTCTCTGGGTCGGCCTCGTAGTTTCTTTGCACAGTGACAAGAACATCCCGATACAGGGCGATTCCCTCGTACCCTTGTTTGATACCCACTACAGCCTCCGCTGCAGCCCAGCCTAGAGCAACCCACCACACCCGTCCAAAGGAGGTGTCATGCCATGTTGGGAAGGGGAACGCAGCGTGCTGCGGGATGAGAAGGATGGGGAGGGCGGCGAGACGGAGGAGGGTGATCAAGGTGGCGTCAAGTGCTGTAGATAGTATGAGGGGAAGGGACGACCAGCTTGAAGGGAGAGCCTCGAAAATGAAGAAGGAAAAGGAGATTACAGGATCGCGTATGAGGTAGCAGAAGGACCAGAGGGCGGCCGATGTGAGGAGTTCGGGGAGTGGGAAGGGCAGATAGGGCGCGTACGGATATGAGCGGGGTATACGATCCGATGGGTATAGGTAAATGGGCAACAATGCGAGGAGAATTAATGCCAGGATCGAAGTCAAAGGTGCCAGAGAGTACACCAGTATGAGGCGCCGGTAAGACCCTGCCAGGAAACAGTGGAAATCAGCAACAGAGAAAGAGAGTTTGCAGACAGAACCGTACCCTTATACAGTCCCTGCTCTTCCAATGCAAGCTCCTCTGCGTATTCCAGTTCGTCCTCGTCTTCTTCGCCATCAAGAGGGGCACCGCCTGTATACCCTTCGTCGCCTGCCTCGAACTCCATAGCACCGTCTTCCGGGACTCGATTCAGATAACTCTCCCTCCTTATCCTTTCCGGACTGGAATGAAGTCTTCCAGGACTGTCCAAGACAGACCCAGCCGCTGGTGTACTGGTGGTAGACCCATACATCGGTGGTGAGCGCGCTTGTGGCACCACCGTTGCAGCTGAACTGCTGGGCCCACTTCCACTTCCACTTCCACTTCCATTGTCTCCATCCGTCACGATGTGGTGCAGCAGAGGCCTTCGCGATGACCTTGAAGAAGAGCCCTGTTCAGGTTCATAACGCGGATCCAAATAAGCCACCTCGCTGTTAGCGAAGCTTTTGCTCCACCTTCGCCTGGTAAACGGGGCGACTACGGTGGCAATGAATCCCGTTCCCATGTAACAGAGCGCCTAGGAATGGTTTCGGAGGTGCGTAGCGGGTTTACACGACGGCCCAAGGAATGCTGCTGGCGAGGTGGTGGTTGGCGACTGCGCCCGTCCTCAAGCCAACTAGAATCCTGAGACTGAGTGCAAGTAGAGAGCAACGTGAACTTCGCGATAAGCAGATAAGAAAATTTGAAGAAAATACTATGGAATGACGACCAGGAACGCAATCCTTCGGTTAGATTGTCAACTAGTTTGAATAGAAAGAATTTGAAATGACGCCAACGAATCGTGATCCCGTTAGACTTACAAATACAGCTTTCTCTCACTCTTACATTCATGTCTGCCAGCTATGCTGCTGTCGTAAAGTCTGGAAAGGCTCCAAGTGGCGAGGATACACAACCTCTGATAGCGTCGACCCATCCCAATTACAACGGTGAACCTGAGGAACAGCCTGACGAAGAGAATCTCCGGAAACCGCTGGTAGAGTTGGCTGATAACGCTCCCAAGAAGCGAAGTCCCTGGAAGATGGCTTTCTATGCCGCTCTAACACTTATCGGAGTAGCTCTGGTAGCTCTGTTTATCAAGGGATTCCTAGATGCGGACGATGTCGAGGTGGGCGGGCTGCCATCTGCACGCCCGGCTGATTCTCATGATGTTATCGGTCGATAGTTCGACCTCAAAAAAGCCCTCAAGTCCGCTCTAGGTGGAGGACTGGCAGGGGCAGCAGGTGAGTGTCACGGTGGTGTGTCTCTAAGCTTTCGTCTAACTTGCTGTCCAGCCATGTTCCTCCAGGTGCTGACGCTCATGGTGAGTTCTGGCTCCGTAAGCGATCCAACCACGTCCTGACGCGGCCTCAACAAGCCCATTCGCACCGTGATGAACTACCAATACCGATACGGCACCACCACGACCCAAGCCACCCGCATCCTCTACAACGACGGCGGCTGGACGCGGTACTATCAAGGCCTCTCTGCCGCGCTCGTTCAAGGCCCCGTCTCGCGCTTCGGCGACACTGCAGCTAACGCTGGTATCCTCGCACTCCTCCAAAGCAACTCCTACATGAAGCGTATGCCCTCCTTCTTCAAGACCATATTCGCCTCCCTCGCCGCTGCGGCGTTCCGCATGATTCTCACGCCCATCGACACGCTGAAGACGACGCTGCAGACGCAGGGTAAGCAGGGATGGCCCATCTTGAAGGCGAGGGTGAAGACGTATGGGATTGGATCGTTGTGGTACGGAGCATTTGCAACGGCTGCTGCGACGTTCGTCGGACATTACCCCGTGGGCACCCCTTCCTTCTAAATCCGATGCATTTGAGTACTGACGAGTGACAGTGGTTCGGGACGTACAACTACCTCGATGCCAACCTCCCAGTACCCGACGCGCTGTTCGAGAAGCTATGCCGCTCTGCTTTCATAGGATTCTCCGCATCGGTCGTATCTGACACCATCTCGAACTCGCTTCGCGTAGTGAAGACTTACCGCCAGGTGAACGAGACCCGCATCGGGTACTGGGACGCTGCGGCGGCGGTTATCGCTGCCGACGGCGTGAGGGGCCTCTTTGGAAGGGGATTGAAGACGAGGATATTGGCGAATGGGCTGCAGGGACTGATGTTTTCCATTTTGTGGAAGTTGTTTTTAGACCTGTGAGTCGCGCTCTTCCTCACTCTTGCTGTACTTGTGAAGAGGTGACTGACGTTCGCCTGTTCAGATGGAATGACAAGACAAAGTAGAACTCGGTCCGTTCGGATGTGTACTCATCGTGTACTTCGTAACTCTTGGCCTTCATCGATGCAGATGTTCCCTGATGTTCCTCAGGAACTCGGTTTTCTGCGGAAGTTTCTATGATGTCTTTCATGAGGTCTGCCATTCGCTCAGAATATCCTTACGAACGTCGCGGGGCCATTAAGCTTTCTGAGCTGGCATGCGTTTCCAGATGTTGCATTCGGAGCCCGTCCCGACCCTTGCCTACAACTTCAAGCTTCAAGCTTTCAAGCCTCGGCCTGAGGATCCAAGGCTAATCCAGATCTTCTCTGAATGTTCTTTGGATATTTACCTGGTAATGCCAAGATTGTCGGCTGGCCGCCGGGGAGACACCTTGGCTCTCCAAACTTTTCCATGACTCTCCTGAATGTTCCAGAGAGGTCCTGGTCCACGGCGGCCATATTCGATCGATATAGGCCCTTGACGAGGACGAGAGCCTCACGGAGCCTCCCAGGCCTCATGGACCTTGGCCCTTAGTCTTTTCGATTGGCAGAATACTGCAGAATAGCGGTTGATTGACAGGCACCCTCAAACGCCTTCGGTGTTTGTGAGGGTCCGCGTCCGACGTGCGCACTTTCGGGCTTCATCATGAGTACGGTTGAAGCATGCGTTTCACATGTTTATGATGATGATGTCTCAGTCAAATTCAAAGTGCCCTGCCTTCGCATGCCCACCGGAACCTGATACTTGCCTTGGGTCGGTGTGGCGCAGCGGTTGTACATCTCCCAAGACAGCCCAAGGCAAACAATCGAGAAACTTCGAGGCCTTCTTTGCAAGGAAAAGATTTGGCTGCTGCTGAGCTAAAGCATGGGTTCTGCACGGGTTTGCCTCTAGGGATGACTGCAATCTTTGCGTACAAGTTGCATTGCTTCTCGAGTCGCGTCCCAGGCTTGTTCAATGCCAAGTGGTGCCCCTTCATTCCGTCCAAGCATGATTGAAAGGGGTCGAAAGGAAACTCGGACCGGCCTGTGACCCGCCTGTCTTTGTGTTGACATCGACCTTTTCTCACCGAGCGTCGGTAGTTTCTTTGTTTGTGTATCATTGCAAGTTCCTGACAGCCTGAAGAGAGGCCGGCCGCCGGGAGCAGGGGACGACTACACGATAGAGTAGAGAAATAATTGATTATCAAGTACATACAAGTACATGAACGCATATGCATACGCCTCGTTAATCGAGCAACATACTGGTGATATAATCTATCAGTAGTTTAAGACACAAACTCCTAACGGAGTTGTGTAGAGTATATAGCATTCCTCCTCCCAAACAAGTAAATTAAAAGATCGACAGGCATTCATTAGAGATCATGAGATGGATTTTGAACAACACAAGGAAATTAGTCGAACCTCCATCGACCAGGGTAAGGCGCCCGCCGCCTACAACTTATTATCGACGTGCTCGTTATCATGATGCTCCAGCTTTTCGTCCGCCGAGCTGTCGTCATGTTTCAAGTCACCATGATTGCCCGAGATGGGGGCAGTAGCACCTGCAATGTTGTCCTTGGCATCATCTCCGTCGAACAGAGCAGCAGTTTCCTCCAAAGTGAGATTCTTGGTCTCGACGATGTCTGTAGAACATATCGGTAAGCAACTAGAGGAAAGAGGGAGCGGGATGCGAATCGTACATAGGTAACAGAACACAGCTTCGAATGCGATCCAGCAAATATAAACGATCTATGAGGATTATCAGATTAATGCTGAACTTGTCAAATAAAAAGGACGAAACATACGTAGTACTTCCAGCTGATGGCGTCGAGAGCGATGGGGTTGACATACTGATTGAAAATGAGGGCGACGGAGATCGTGAACTGGAATACGTTGAAGCCCTTTGCGCGAAGTGCGAATGGCAGGATCTCGACGGTGTACGTGATGATGAGCGGGCTAAATGCGAGACTGTTGACGAGTCAATAAGAGGCACACTGTCTGAGAGATCGAATACATACTCGTATGCAGCGTAGTACAAGAAGATGAATGCGATAACACCGTGTGCGGCACCATCATTGCCCTTCTCTACAAAGATTGCGAAACAGATTGTTTGGCAAGAGAAGAAGATGAACATTCCAACGGCGGAGGTCAAGAAGAGCATGCGGCGTCCAAATCTATCGACACAGAACGAAGCGAAAAGCGCCCATGCCAGATTCCAAATTTGAAGGATGCCGTTGATGAGCAGCTATTCAGCACTGTCAGTACCCGACACCTCTTTTGTATGAAAGTAAAGAATGACTCACTTGAATAGTAGGATCTGTGACGCCAATTTGGTCGAGGATCTTGTTCAAGTAATATGAAACAAGACCGTTTCCGGACCACTGAGAGAAGAACGCGATAGGGATGATAAGGAAGAGACGCTTCCTGTTGCCGGCATTGGTGACCAGGGATTTCCAGCCGACATTGGCGGCGACTATAGTAATTGTGAGGATGGCTATCTCAACACAGTTATGTCCTACTCACCGGTGCGATCAAAGTCGATAGCAGCCTTGATTTCTTCAAACTCAAATCGGACGAGCGGGTCGTCACTGATAAATTGGGGGAAAAGAGGCATTCAAAAAGCTGACCAAGCGGTCAGTGACGAAGAGACACTCACAGGTTGCCATCAGCATGATAATAAGCAAGGGTTTTGAGGGCTTGTTCATCTCTGCCCTTGCTGACGAGCCAACGTGGAGACTCGGGGACGAACCAAATCAAGAAGATCTGGGCGACTGAAGGAAGAGCCTGGAGGACGGAAGGGATACGCCATGACCAGGTATTCTGAACTTTGAAAGTCCCGAAGGTCGTCCAGGCTGCACTAAAGTATGACGAAAGGCGTAAGGGATTGAAGTTAGTGTCACATTAGGAACAAAGAACTTACACGATGGCTCCAGAATACCACAACGAGTTGTATGTCGACGTGAGCTGAGCACGGTAGGTGGGGTAGGAAATCTCAGCGACCAACATGGGGGCGGAGTTGGCAGCGAATGTCAAACCGAAACCGATGAGGAACCTAAACCGCAGTGTTAACATATGTATGATCCTAGTAGACTGGAATCGACTTACCTAGCACCAATGAACATACCCACCGACTGCGAGGCTGTCTGAATCGCGGTAGCAATACACATGATAGTTGCGCCGAGAAGGATTGTCAATCGCCGTCCGATACCATCAGAGAGGTATGGTGCGAAGGGATATGCGGCCAGTGCCCCGATGTTCTTGAGAAAAGGTCAGAGAAGCGGAAGTGAAGAGTGAGAGGGCGGACATACTTGGATGGCGTTGAGCAAACCCAACATCCCACCTGTCGGATTATCAAAGTAATCTCTCCATTGGGGCAAAGACTGCAAGCCGTTCATCATACTTCCATCATACCCGTTGGTAGAAGATGTAATCAGACTAGAGAGCAACGGGTTCAGCGCATATTCCAGATGTCAAATATCTTGGACATACAGCAAGACGATCCAACCATTAAGCGCGATGATCCTGGGCCAATAGACAATTAACATAGAGCTCTCAGCGAGATGATGAGCACATACCGTCTGTTGTTATACCAAGTCTTCCTGGGGTCGATGAGATGGCTGTAGCCTCCAGCATGCTCGGTCGTTGCGACTGCGCCTGCACCCATTGTAAAGTGTCGGAATCAAGAAAGGTTCCGAAGGACTCGTGAATATGTAAGTAGGTTGGATGAGAGGCGACGAGATTTGAGACCATTCTGAATTCTTATATAGAGCATCCGGAAGTGACAGCCAGCCTGAGTTGCCATGCATTCCGGGTTTCGGTTCATGAACAACACCGTACACGGTGACATACGTAGCACTGGTGGGATTCGCTAGGATTGGCTAGTCCAAGCATTTACGGGACCCGCCCCCGCATTATGTAAGTACAAAAAACGTGGAAATTGACTTGGGCCCGCCGATCAGAATTTCTCCATAGTTACCCCGCGCTGTACTTGGAACTTTTCTCGTGTGGTAGGTGGGGAGAAGTGGGGGAAAAGGATGCGGTTCGTACCTGGTCATTTTATCACAACCTAGTAGTGCTTTAGCACGGCATGGTGGCCTTGACAAAGCGCCTATCCCATGTCTACTGTATAATGTGAAGTTACTTGGAAGTCACCGCGAAGTCTTAGTAGTGTGGCGTTGTCTTATGTCAGCTCGTGTCTAAATTTCTCGCTGTCTATCTTCCCCGTGGGCCGTGGCCTGGATGATTGACGTATGCGCCAGGATCCGCGGTCCCGCAGTCCGGGGTTGCTATTGGAAATAGAGGATATCATGGGGTCAAGTCAAGGTGGCCAAGGTCAGGTACGACGATGAGTAGAGCCTGGAGAAGCCTNNGAAGCCTGGAGAGCATGAGAGACTCTAAGAGACTCTGAGAGCATGAAGACCCATGAGGTATACTTAAGAGAAGAAGAGTCTATTTCGACATGTTCTTGGACGCAAATTTGCTAAACCAGAAATAGAAACTGTTACCCACGCCCCTTTGGGCCAAGCCTCCCGCCGAAGGAACCTTCTTCCGACTCTTACAATCTTCAATTCCAGTCTTTCATCTTGAAGATTTTGAACCATGCAGCACGCTGCTCTGACCTGTCGACACACATGATTGAATCGAGCACTCGTTGACGTTGTTGAACGACCTCACTCTTCTCCGTTGCATGAAAACTACATATCATCATGACCATTCATGTATATGCGATGACGATCACCCACCTCCTGTTTACTTTGGCTTTGGGATTCCTGGCGGGCCGCTCGACCGTCGGCAGTCTGTCGAACTTTTGAAATAGCAATTTCAAGCGTTGTTCAGACATATAAACTGTTGCTTCGATTTTTTGGTGATGTAGATCCTGTGTAGATCGTCCATCATGAGGCTCGCTTCTTTTTCAGCGTTCTTCTCGCTCGTCGTACTGCTTCCTGGTATGTGTTTGCTTCTTGTAATCCTACCTTTCCCTTTGCTTTACTGACGCGTTTCACTTGTCGTTACAGGCCATGTCCTTGCTCTCATCAACCCCATCCTGCCAGGATTCAATCCAGACCCGACTATCGTTCGCGTGGGGTCCGACTACTTCATCACGACTTCCACCTGCGAGCTGTATCCAGGATATCCCATCTATCACAGCAAGAACTTAGTTGACTGGAAGTTGATTGGCCACGGGTTGAACAGGCCTTCGCAATTGAGTTTGTTGGGGACACCTGCTGATGCTGGTTCGTTCAATATCGCATTTGGTTCGGCAAGGCTCTACGGCTGACCGCATATCTTCCTTCTCACAGGTCTTTGGGCTCCAGGACTCAGATACCATAAAGGAACTTACTATCTCATTGGAACGGCGCGATATGCATATACCGGTGCGTGCTCTTTCATTTCTTTTGCTAGGCGTTTACTGAGACTCGTTTATCTGCAGCTGAATATAAGCTATTCCCGCGTTCGTTCTACGTGACTACCAAGGACATCTTCTCGAACAAATGGAGTGATCCAATTTACTTTGGTGAGTCGGTAGCAAAGTTCTCCTCGGACCGCTGACTGATTCTCGTGACCCCAGACTCCCTTGGGTATGACGCGGAACTGTACTGGGAGCCCAATGGCGACGTAAGCGGGCGTTCATATTGTCCTGAGAATTATCTGACCATTCCGCGTGCGAATTTCAGGTTATCAGCACTTGGTGTGGAATCAACAATGCTGTTGACAAGATTTACGGTAAGCATTCTTTCTAGCGCTTCGTTGATCCCGTGGCACTCAAACTTTGAACGTCAAGGCATTTGGCAGAACAAAATTGATATCGCCACTGGTAGTTCCCTCACAGAAGCCAAGCTCATCGACAACGGAACCCTCGAGAACAACTCTTCTGCCCGACCCGAATCACCTCACATCTACAAACGCAAGGGCACATATTACCTCCTCATTGCAGAAGGTGTGTAGTAGTTCTCAACATCCCACCTCACAGTATTGACCCGTGCGTTTCAGGTGGAACGGATATCCACCATCGCGCGTCGATCAAACGCGGTCCTACCATCTCGGGACCTTGGGAGAGCAACCCCGCCAATCCGATTCTCTTCAACGGCGCCAACTTGTCATTGCCCATCCAGGCGACAGGACACGTCGATTTCGTCGAAGCAGCCGATGGCAAGTGGTGGGGAGTTGGTCTGGCCGTCCGAACGCAAAACGGGAACTACAGCCACCAGCAGCTGGGTG
>CEMG01179614.1:1833-27773 GCA_001179705.1 Baeospora myosura
GCCGGAGTCGCCGGACCCTATGTTCAATCATGAGGCTCCTGCCACTGCTGGGATGTTTTTGTCGAAGATCTTCCCGAAGTTGTCGGGCATTGGGGGTACGTGGCTGTATTGGCAAACCAACCCAATACAGCAGGTATACTGGGAAAAGGTTACCAGTTCTTTGGTAAGAACGGGTTAGTTCGGGCTAGATGTTCTGTCTACCTGACACCTCGAGGGGGATGGCTGAAGGAATGCGGAAACTTGTCACCTTTTGATGAAGGATGGCGATAGTTGTGCATACCAGGATAGAGCTAGAATTAGAGCTAGAACCCATAGGTATCCGAAAAATGTGTACCATAGCTCTAGGTCAGAATGCAGATGAAGATTTTGAGGTCCTTGGAAGGTCCGTTTGTCGTAGGGATTGAACTGAAGGTTGTGTGTGGTTTGTCACCATTTGTGTTTTCACCTCCCCGGCAGTGTCTAGACTATGGATCTGACCTCGGAGCGTATATATGCTCTGCACATTTTTCTAGACCGGCAGCGGCACCGCAAGATTGAAATGATGTGGAATGATCAATATAAAACATGCGAGATGAGATGGTAATAAAAAGGATTAAGTAAGTGTCCATAGTAGTGATAATCTACGTCCCAGCTGCAGTATGAAGAAAGGTATTGACTCGGGATAATATGGTACATGGGTGGTATTGCATTGGGAGATTCCGTTGGTATTAGGTAGGTATATAACTGTCATGTTGCGGTGTGAGTCGAAGCGTTTCAAAATCTGGGATAAAGGGTAGTTGGGTTTCAGCCCCGTCATCTTCGTCCTCATCTTCTTCAAGTATGGGGGAATCCAATTCATCTTCTTGGTCGGCGTCCGCATCCGGATCGGCGTCGTCGAAGATGACGTGGAACTGTGTTCATATTTTCTTCAGTAATAGAGCTGAGATAGAACGGAAGACCGACGTACATGGGTAATGAGTGCTTTCACGAGTTTGTGAGTGTACCCCATGTTGGCGATGATCATACCAAAGTCGTTTTGAGGAGCCCTGAGCAGATTCGGACTGAAGACAATCGCTAATGCCTCAGCAGTCATCTGGTTGTATTCCTCGAAATCCGTTACCCTGGAATACAAGCGTTAGCACGAGCTAACCGGCGAGAATATCAGCAAACGCACCGATCTAGATGTTCGGATACTCTCTTGACAAGATCAAAGTTGGCCTGAGGAAGGCCTTGCACGACTGAGCGAATGTTCGATAGACGGTCGTCAAGGTTTTCGAGCTCTGAAGATCACCAGGGTCAGTACAATGTATGTCGGTGGGTGGTGTGGGTCTTACTCATAGCCTCGATTACAGCGTGATACGAAACGGCGGGGAATATAGGTTCGGGCAGCACACGGAACCACGATTTGATCAGGTCACAGACGGCGTGAATATCCGTAGATTTGTCGATCGGAGATTCACCTAAGGAAGAACGAAACGTCAATGAGGGATTCGCGCCGAATGCCGCCTATGCTCACCGCGATTGAAAGCGTCCTTGAGTGCGTTAATCTCTGAGACAGCGCCGGCAATTCGATCTGTGAGGGGCTTTTAGATCTCTGCTGACAGTTCGAGGAGTAGATGCGTACAAATGCCAACTTCAGTCAAGCCCCGGGAGTCCACTTCGTCGAGACATTGCTCAATGATTCTTGGCATCGTACCAGGCTCGATTTCCTGCCCACCAGCTTCGCGCTCCAGCAGAAACTCAAGTTCAACGCCAAAGACTACAGCGAACGGATGTCAGAACATCTTCAAAAGTGAGAGCCAATGCTACTTACCAGCTAGTGGGTCGCGGCTCGCCGTTGCTGAGTGACTATGGATATGATCCGAAAGCTGAGGCTTAGGAGAATTTCCGAGGTATGTAAGACGGCGCTTAGCAGCCATATTCGAGATGCGGTTGACAGTGTCGATCCACTTCATCATGTCGCGTTTGTTCATAGCTTGAAGAAGGTAGTGACCGCCATCTTCAGTGTCGAGCTGGAATGTGAACGACCGCTCCGTGTTAATGAACTGAGCGACTCGAGCGTCGATCAGACTCAGAACCAGCGACGGTTTACCCGACGGAGTAAAGTCCAGCTCCGAAGCAGAACGCTTCAGGCCCGGTGCATGCGTATCGGTGAATGCACTGGAAATTGGCCGCATGAACTGCAAGAATGCGGACATGCTCTTCTTGTTCCTGTGCTGTTTCTGGACAATTCCAGTTCCAGGTTTCCTGGGTCGCATGGCTCTGTTGAGCAGGTCATCGCGTTTTCCATTCCTCGCTTGTTCGTTGAGTTTTTCCTTCAGAAGTCGAATCCGCAAGTTTTTGTCTCGTCTGATCTTCTCCATCTGAAGTGCAACGAGCTTCTGAAAGGGCCGAGCGACTTTCTTTGTGGAGGTCGGGCCACTTATGGGAGCTTGGGCACCCTCCCTCTGCGCTTCTTCCTTGATGCCGCGAAGATCATATTGGAGCATAAATACCTCCCTTTCGATGTTATTCAGCCGCTCGAAACCACGACGATTGATATCGTTTTGCTGAATGAGTCTTCGAGAAGTAAGCAAAGAAGGCGTATCGTTGATAAGACTGCAAAGTTGACTGTAAAAATGATGAGTACCATAGTTGTAAATCATGAAGAAAGACACACACCGTCGCTTCTCGAAATTGACGAGGCTCAAGCTTTCTTGATTAGCCGACTCGACAACATCCGGGGTAGCAATGATGTCAAGTAAGCGTTCTATAAGCCAACCCATATCCACCGTCAAAGGCTCCCTCAAAGCTACAGACTCCGTGACTGGTCGAGATAACAATGAGGTCAAAGAGTCGCAATGGGATCCGCGAGTCATAGCGACATTTTGCCAGGCACGATGGTGTGCTCGACTCTCTGGGCTGATAATGGCAGAGGATAACACAGCCTCCACGAAGGACCGCACGCATGGCTTATCTGCAAGTCCACCAGAGGTAGCAGAGTCCATGCTTCGTATCCGCGTGACTTCGATGGCGCGAAGTAAAATTTCCATCCGTGCTTGTCGCGCGCGGAGTCCTAGACGAGGGGCCACGATCTTCGATACGATCCATTTGCGGAGTAGAGTGTACGCCCTGACGCAGCTTCGAATTCCAGGAGGTAGAAGGCGGTATACCGAATCTTGAGATAGCTCTGATATCATCGGCGAAGGTTCAATCTCTTGTATATGAGTATACATAGACTGTATCTCCACGTTTTCATCGTTTGCGAGAATATCTCGAGATAAGAACCAACCAGTTCGATCGGCGGTTTGGACCTCGAGGAGGTCAGAAGTGATGAAGAGATCCTAGAAGAAGCCGCCAAGAGTTAGAAACGAAGAGGATGATGTTTGAGCCAAACCGCACCTCCTCTGTGACGTTGCTAAAGGCAGCACATGCCATGCCATCTAGATTGTCGACAAGCTCCTCAACGTTGACCCGATCGATGTCGGGAGGTTCTCTTGTACTTAGATTCCGAACCCTCGATTCGTGAGTAGCAGCTGTACCTCTTGCATTACGAGACACATGGGCAGGCGGAGGCCGCATCGTAGACGCTCGGAAAAGACGTCGAAGAGAGCGCCGACGTTCCTTCAGATGTGTCCAAGCTTGCTGGACGGCTGGATCGTCAAGAGCATCCGACTGGTGGATTGCGTGGTCTGCGGGCGTGTTGATAAACGATTGCATAGCCTGTAGAAGCTGGCCATCATCGAGCACGTCTTGAGCCCCACCTCCGATAGATAGCCATTCTTCAATGGTTGCTAGAACTTCTGAGCGAACACCGGCTACAAGCACATATTCCGAAGTAGTGGGTGATTGGCCCTGTACTTGAGATTGAATATATAACTTTCTCAAGAGCTGCATTGAAGAATTAGTCGATTATGATTGCGAAATGTTGCGAGACTTACCTCGAAGAACACAAGTGGGGTTATGAAGCTGCGAAAGACGTTCCACCAAACTTTCACAAAGTCAGCATGATCCAGTGCAAGCTCTCTGGTCATTCTCTCTCGGAGTGATATTTCGCCATTATCGTCGGCGACAGATACGGAAACGTTGTGAAGTCCATGGACAAGTATGTCCACAAGAGAATTGAGCGTCCCTGCCTGAACTACAACACGGAGCGGTGGATCAGATGAAGGCTCTGATGTGAAATGGTTACGACGATTTGACAGCGACGGTAACGAGCTGCGACGCGCGACGCTGCTTTTGCGCTCAAGACCTTGTGATGCAGCTGGTTTGACTCTTATAGACGGAGTGCGACCGATGGTCTTCTCAAACCCTGGCGAATCGATCGCAGAACTAGGAGGTCGGGATGGTGCCCTTGAGGAAGGTCGGGAACTTGGGGTCGATTCACCACCACCACTGCCACAGTCCACCACAAGCAGCAGATCACCGTTATACACAGGGATGACTGTACCGCTCCGGTTTAAACGAGCCAAGCCATGGAGACGTTCCTGATCGACGTCGAATCGAGGTGCCCTTCTGTCGTCTGATTGCAATCGACCATCAACAGCACGAAGAAAGTGGACGTCAGCGGCATCACTGTCAACGCGACCACGTAATATTTCACCCCTATCGACGAGGCTGATTGTGGGCAGCGCATCGGGAAACATGAGTGGAAGGAGCGAAGATTGCGGTGGTGGAGCAGAGGATGGTCTAGACCAGTAGTAAGGGGAAAACAGGCCTTTTCGACGTGGCTCCGCGGCGAAAGAGAGAGAGAGAAACTGTTCGACTCTAGAAGTTTGGCTTCAGAAGGCTGTAGACGTGCTGAAAACTGAAGCCGACCTACCGTTGGAACTTGGCTGCCAGTCCGCCAGTGCCGCCTCCTTCCGTAAACATGTCCCGCCAATAGGTCACCAGTCTACGAACGCCATCGCCGACATCTTCACCTTCAAGATTGAACTTGCGCGGACATAAGGAAAACGAAGTTCTGAACTCCTCAAACATCCTTTTCGTCTTGTCCATCGGCAAGGTTTGGAAGGTTTCGTCACTGTCAGAACCTCTAGCCTTCCCCAATTCTTCTTTGACGTTATAGTTGATGTCGCCACCCCAAGGTACGAGCCTGGGCTCCTTGACGCCAAGATACTCGCCATCTGCAGCAGGGCGTACCCAGGATTCCACGGTGGCTAGAGATATGGAATCCACTCGCTTCCATGCCTTCTCCAACCTAGCCACTGGAGGGGAGCAGATTGCAGCCACGATAGCCTGCCACGAACACTCGTCTCCTGCCATACGACAAAACTCCCCAACTCTGATCCATGCTGAAATGACTTCAGAGCGAGAATGTGTCCGAGATGTCTGCGCAAGACGGTCTTCCGACCTCCTACCGGGAGACAATGGCTGAGGGGTGGCAGCGTAGCCACTGGAGGTGTCGGCACCAAGTATTTGCACGAGGAGCAACTTGGTAAGCCAGTGTGGATGGTCATCGCTGCCGAAAAACGACGCAAAATAAGGAACCGAGGTAGTAGCGATCTCGGATGGATTAGGCTGGCTTTCAGACCCTAGGATGTATTGTGCTGTCAGATTGTCGGGTGCTTGTTCTAGAGCCGAGCGATGGAAGAGCGTTAAGCTTCGCGCTACTAGGAACGGGTCCAACACCAGCAGAACGTCACGAGATAGACCTTCCTGTTCCAAGGCCGTTGCCCAATGCGGTCTGCTGGCCGACGATGATGGCATATGACGGAGGGTCTTTTCCAGGTTCTGGAACTCCACAGACGCCTTCTTTGCAGGCGATGAAGGCGCATCCCGTCCATTCACTCCGTTTATAATGGTCGCGAGCGTCGTGGCGTCGTCAGGCCTAGGAGAGAATGTACCGATATTTGGTGATCCGACGGGAGATGGTAGGTAAAGAGCTTGCATCGAAGATGAAGTTGGCATAGGGTTGCTTGGGGGAAGTTGCACGAGAGCCGACGGTACGCCGGGTAATGTTTCCTTTCTCCACTCCTCCCATGCCTTGAGATCTGCAGGGGCACCATGGTATCGCAGATATTCATCCGCCAACCAAGCAACCCGGCTCCGTTCATCGTCTTGTTCGGCATCCTGAGATCCGCTGACAAGATACTCGCAGCACCGGAGAAACTCTGTTTCAAACTTGCTTTGCCCAATAAGAGAGGGTAGGCACAGAAGGACGGAGCAAGAAAAGTCCCTCCACTCCCCTCGATGCCGAGTTTCCCTCTTATGTCCTTCCGGCACTTCACCACTATCTTCTGGGATCAGAAACGTCGTCGCAAAAACCGCTTCATGTACAAGCGCTTCGAACGACCCTTTCTCAATTCCCCCCTCGCCGTCGAGGACCAGATTCGGGTGTGTTTTTCTTCCCCAAAACGCTCTCCGCTTCCTTCCCAGGGTGTTATCCTCCTTTTTGCCTTTGCGGTGACGACCGTTGAGGCCTGTGTCCGCCTCTTCCGCTCCAGCGTCCCCCTCCACGTCTTCTTCGTCCTCTAGGACGAGCTCTGTGGGGAAGAGCTCTTTTGCAGCGGTCGCCCGATCACCAGGGGGTTTATAGAAGTACAGCTTGGACCCCTTCATCTCTAGCTTGAAGGGTTTCCATCCTTTTGACAGGACCATATTTCCGTGATGTGGATGAGGCGGACCGTCAGCGAGGCGGTTTATGAATCCGGAATTGTAGACGATCTGAGAAGATCGCTTAGCCTCGCCACCATCTTGTGTACCATCCTGGAATCTGGACTGATCAGAGGTGGGAGGTGAAAGGAGTGTCGTGGAACGGTGGCTGTTCTGAGGGGGAGGAGTGGAAGGAGAATGGTCGGAAGGGGAAGGTTTGGACCCTCCAAGACCAAAAGGGAAAGCATTGCGCGTAGTGTGCATGGCACCAGGGCTCTGCCGCTCGGGCTCTCTATTTTCGATATCCCCAAAGTTCTTCCTTTTGGGGCTGGGAGGAACGATCCTTGGCGCAAGCCTTGAGGACAGCTTCGGCGTAAACGAATGTGACCGCGCGTGGACATGGGCGGGTGGAGAGCTGTGGGGCATGGGAGGTTCGTCGAGAGCAGGTGCTGATACTGAGATCGTTACTGAGTTCATATTCGATGCGTGAGGCGGAGAGGACGAAGGTGAAATCGTTGTCTTAATGGTTGGGAACGGTTGTCGACCGTTGATATCGTCACCACCAGCAGTTGGACTCGAGGGTGTAGCCAAACTGGCACTGCTGTTGCTTCGATTACGATACTCAGCAATCTTCTCCTGGAAGGACGGGGACGGTGGGGCGAAGTCGGAAGATGAGACCTTCCCAAGGTCATCGGCAGATCTCGACCATGCTCGCCGGGACATAGTGCGAAGGTCTCCGAGCCCTGAAGGTGATGCCACAGTCGGACTTGAAGGTGTACTAGGAGGATAAAATGGGGAGATGTCTAGAGAATTTTGAGGTCGTGATGATAAATCAAGCACAGATCTAGCACGAAACAAAAACAAGTCAGTTATTGCGAAAAAAAGATGAGGAAACAGCCAAGACGGGAGAAGTCAAAGGCATCGATAACCATCCGGTGTGTCGAGCTGAACGACATGTAACTCAGATCCTCATGACAGGAAAACCATGGAATTGGTTTTGAACGCTATCCATGACAACAAAAAATAACACAGGAAAACGACGCAAGTGGACCAGTCAACTCGATGAAGTATGCAACATGTCGAATATGTGTACCCAATCTTCTCCCTTCGACGCGCGTCTTCCGTTCCCAAGATTTGGAATCACAAAAGAAGAAATGAAGATGAATGCTCACCTGGCAGCACCTCCTCCATAAGAATCCAGGATCGGCCTTGGGTCGGTCGGGCGCGAAATTTTGTGCTTTCTTGCCGATGATGTACTTGCCCTTGGCTCGGCAGCAGCGGCATTGAGTTTGGGATTGGAAGTGCTGCGGTTGAACCACTTCACAGGCCTCGCAAGAAACTGCGTAAAGCCAGAGGAAGGAGAAGTGGACCGAGGAAAGGCATGATTCGATGGACTTGACGGCGTAGATGGATCCTGGGGGCTCAATGTATTGGAGGATGGCGCACCGCGTCGTGGGGCCATATTCCAAACAGTATCTTGTCTTCTGTGAAGGTGGGAAGGCGGAAAACCGTGTTACACGTCTACGGTCGATTGCGTCCGCGTAAAAGTCGTATCAGTTCGTAGTTTGACGGATGTTACTGTTGAAATAATCGGCGTTCAGGAGTGCAGAGGGTGCGAAAAGATTCCAATATACGCACCAAGGGCCAATAAAGATTATTTTCAACAGAAATGAACTGACGCAGCCAAAATTTGGGCCCTTGACATGGGCGACTGAGGGACAAGCCGCAAGAGACACATCCAAACTCAGCCGAAGGAAACTTTATTTGTGGCTCAACAAGAATCATGCCTTTCTTGGATTCTTTCCATCATCTACTGTCCCTCGATATCACTTCTTTTGACGAGCCGAAACTTACATCCTGACAGTGAGATTACTGTGGGATTTATATGGTTCTCTCATTTTCTGTCGAGATGTAAGGATGCTGATAGCAATCTTAGGGCTTTTCCTCCCGCGTCGACCTAGAAGTAACTCTCACTGCGATGCGGACGCCTTTAATGACTCACAAGTAGGCTTTTTCAGAGCCAACGAGTCTATCGGAACCCTATTTGCAACCATGAGGACCAGTGGACCCAGTCTCGGTATCGAATTACGTTCATGATCGACAGCAATCTCAGAGCTTGCACCCATTCGGACTTGTGTGTCGATCTGTACATCCTCCGGGTCCGAGAGCAGCTCTGAGGCTTCATATTAGCCTTCGAATGAAGGTTGTATCGATTCCCTGCGCTCGAAACTGTACGTCTCATGAGGCTGTCATAGCCTATCTTACACAGGTAGGTCGTACTCATCCTGAATTGTTTACCCCGCTGATATGTTTATCCCCAGATCTTCGTATACTTATCTCCATATTCCTCGAGCCTCCCATGATCATCTGCCTGCAGTGCTCGCGGTATCTCAGGGTATCTCTACCACACGTCTTCGTCGTCTTTTTGATGCCATCAATGTTTTCCTCTGCTTCTTCAAGTTCTCAGCCGAATCGTCCCTTCTCCGAAGTTGTTCGACGAGGAAAGGCAACGCGGGAGCACCGGAAACGCATGCCAGTCAAAAGTATGGAATTAGCGAGGGCCAAGCACTGCGAAGCTCAGCCACTGCCACAGTACTAGCAGTAACATCAGTTCGTTAGAACAGCCCACTAGTACTGGCTCTCACACTCAATGATGCGACGTTTATGACATGTCCCCAACTGATCGCGCGAGTACAGGCGAGTACACGCTTGATCACGACGTGGTACCAAATTCGAATGAGAAAGGGCTTGCTGCGCCGCCGGGATAGCTCAGACTTCTTTCTTATCTCCGTAAGAACTCTTATTTTCCAGTTCTTTACAACCCTTCACGACCATTTGACTGACGAGTTGCTTTCGTCAGATCCGTGTCCTGAGTCTAGCGGAGCGATTGTGGCACTCCCCCTGGGCTCTCTCTATCGTCTCTCTATCGGGGAAGATAAACAATGCATGTATCTATATACGTGCCTATGTACACCGTGTAAGTACGTATGCACCCAAATTGACGATCATAACGAAACCTTTCACGGCATCAAGCCGCATCTGAGCATCTCTGGGGAACATCAAACGCACTCTTTTTAGCGATGCCTATCTTCCACGGCATGGCCAATAACGCGCAACGGGACGTGTTTTATGGCCCTTACTCCTTGGCTTTAACTCAATCCCAACCTCGGTCGCGTCCTGACAGATGAACTTAAGTTGACGGTACAATATTAAAAGCGTTGATCCTTTGGTCCGTCTCGTCTGACCTCATATGGCGACTATGCCCTATGCAGGTACAACACATGCCAAATTCCAATATTAAATAGTCCATCTGACCTTGGGCCCTCAGAAAAAACGACCTCGCTTTAGTGAAGCTGACTACAGGCTTAATCATGCGACGTGCAGCTAAAATCGCAAATGAGGGTGACAGACGCCCGAAGAACAATTACTTTGTGAACGGCAAGTTTCGAGATTCGAGACAGCTGATTCAGAGGTATGGAGCTGCTCCTCTTGCTGAGCGGGCCCCTTTCTATTGTTTTTTATTGGATGCTGGCACCTGCAGTGCTGATTTTTTTTGCCGCAATGTCTGCAATGTCTTATCAGGTCTGGAGAATTTCGATTCCATCTCTTCCTCCAGTTCTTTGAATTTTGGGTTTCGTGGTGTCAGTGTATAAGAATACTATAAATTCCAAGCATAATCACACCTCTGCCACTTTCAAATAACTGAGCTCAGAGACTGTTATCTACTGTTATCTTCCTTCCTCCAAGAAACCAAACACGATCCGTCGCGAGGTAACACCTCAACATGATATCTGCCGTCGCCGCTTTCCATGCCGCCGTTCAGTACTCGACAGGAAGTGTCATAGCTACGAGCATCTACAATACTCACTGTTTATTACAACTTTCGTTGTCCAGAGGTATCTACCAGGGGATAGGAATGGGAGAGTTGTGGCACAGACCCTCCTCCGACAACTATTCTTGGGCGATGATTGATTACGGTGATATTTAGGTGATGAGTATTTAATCTCTCTGCAATATATTCCGTCTAAATATCCTATGGGAACGCTTAGACTTACATGAGGTGAATATGTCGCAGCATATTATATCTACAGTATCACCGTAGATTGATCTTCACGACCTATCTAGAGCCCAAAAGGCGAAGCCCCTGTCTGGCGGTTGTTTGGACCTCTTGCCGATGCACGACTGAGCCAACTGATCCCTAATACAAAACCTTTCTTACGCCCATAATGTCGCTCAAAGTTCCAAAAGCCAACAATCTTCAGCTATTCAAGGATGGATACAAGGTATGCATGCAGACCAACTATTGCGATAGATTCTAACCTCTTTGTAGCTTTCTTCAGGTATCGAGGACGCGGTACTCCGGAATATCCAAGCAGTAAATGAGCTTTCCGACCTTGTGCGAACGAGTTTTGGCCCCAATGGCGCGTTCTTCTGTTCATTCTACCGGATCCCTGACTAAAAATATGAACAGGTAGAAACAAACTTCTCATCAACCATCTGGGACGATTATTTGTGACATCGGATGCGGCCACGATTATTCGGGAGATCGAAGTCGTTCACCCAGCTGCGAAGCTATTGGTTATGGCCTCTCAAGCTCAGGAAACTGAAGTACGTGAACTGGAGTCTTTTGCTCATTCAGATGCTGATGGTGTTCTAGATGGGTGACGCGACGAATATGGTCCTCATACTTGCTGGAGAGCTTCTGAAAAAATCGGAACATCTGCTGGTAATGGGCCTCCATCCCAGTGAGATTATCAAAGGATACGAGCTTGCTGCTGTTAAGGCTCTTTCTGAGCTTGAAAGTGCGTCTCTTCGTCTTTCCTATCCGAATGAATCCATCTGATCTCTCCTTGCAGAACTATCCACCTTCAGTTTGCCATCCCCCCTGACACAATCATCACTCGCTTCCGCTCTAAAACCCGCCATTGCTTCAAAACAATACGGCTTCGAAGACCCTCTATCGGCTCTTGTCGCAGAGGCTGCCCTCGCAGTCATGCCCAACAACCCTAAAAACTTCAACGTCGACAACGTGCGGGTGGTGAAGATCATGGGTGGTAGCCTTTCGGCGAGTCGGGTGGTTCAGGGAATGGTGTTCGGGCGGCAGCCAGAAAGTACGTGTGGTCCCCTTCATCCATATATCCCTCGTTGATCAAGCGATTAGGCCACGTCCAAAAGGTCACTAAGGCAAAAGTGGCGGTTTTCACGTCAGCCCTCGACGTCGCTCAGACAGAAACTAAAGGCACCGTCCTCCTCAAAAACGCAGACGAGATGCTCAACTTCACATCCGGGGAAGAGAAGCACCTTGAGAAGGTCTTGTCAACTTTTCGTTGGTTTCGGGGACTGTACTGATTCATTAATTACAGATCATCAAAGAGATCGCTGACTCGGGTGTCAAAGTCATCATCGCAGGGACATCCGTCGGCGAACTGGCACTACACTACCTCAACCGTTTCAACATCGCTGTCCTCAAAGTCCTCTCAAAATTCGACCTCCGACGAGTCTGCCGAGTCGTCAACGCCACCCCGCTCGCGCGTATGGGCGCCCCCACACCTGAGGAAGCCGGCTTTGTCGATGTCTTCGAGACGATCGAGGTCGGCGGAGACCGTGTGACGGTGCTACGCCAACTGGTGGACGGTGATGAGGGATATAACCCCCAGACCCAGGGAGAGAAGTCACGGACTGCGACGATCGTGCTACGTGGTGCTACATCGAATCATCTGGACGACCTTGAGCGCGCGATCGATGACGGGGTGAACGTGATCAAGAGTCTCTTGAAGGACGCGAGATTGGTCCCCGGTGCTGGGGCCTCCGAGTTGGAACTGGCTAAGAGGGTGGAGGTTTATGGAAGTGGGCTGAAGGGGCTTGCGCAGCATGGTGTGAAGCGGTATGCGACTGCCTTGGAGGTGATACCGAGGACGCTGGCAGAGAACGCACTAGGAGGAGCCGAAGGGAACGAAGTGCTGAGTAGGTTGTGGGCGAAGCATGAGCAGGAGGGCGGTGAGGCATGGGGTGTCGACGTCGAGGTATTTCATCCACACCTCTTGTACTATATCGTCCACTAACTTTGTCCCCTTTCATTCAGGCTGAGACAGACGGTACCCTCTTGTCGACAGAGCACAAAATCTACGACTCCCTCGCTGCAAAGTCTTGGGCTATCAAACTGGCAACTGAGGCGGCTGTCTCCGTCCTCAGCGTTGACAGCATCATCATGAGTAAGCCTGCCGGAGGACCAAAAGTTCCGCAGCAGGCAGGGAATTGGGACGAGGACGACTGATGCGTTGATCTGACTTAGACTATAGAAGTGTAGCTTGGAATTCAACAGCTCTGTACATTGCGAATTTAAGCTCTAATCGTAGAAGAAAGCACAGAACAGTGACAGCGACCCCTTCCCGCTCGCAGCTCAAAAAAAGTCGGTCGTCAAATTACATTATGATTATGTAAATATTGGACTCTGGTTGCGACCGAAACCAGAGACCAGTCTACGATGGGTATCGTTGCTATCTAATCCAAATGCGCCCTAATATGTACCTCCAGTAAGTAGAATGAATGTGATTATTGTGTCGGTTCATGGATCATGATGTGAAACCAGTCCTTCAAGGTCACTGACAGAACGAGTATGGCCTATGGCCTTTTAAAAGTTTAGCATGCCGCCCTGCGACCCTCGCTTTGCCAATGAGCCGGCAGAGGCAGTCGGTACGGTATAGGTCTCCTGCCAAACGACAGTCTGTGGCACAACGATCTGGAAGGCGGGCCGTTAGCTATCATAGGCGTATACGGACCCGAAGTAGACAGCACTCACCCCACTCAGCGTCGTAACGGGGTAGGTGCCGAGTGCACCTGTCGTCTGGTCAAAGGAGAAGATGGCAATGTTGTTGCTAACGCCATTCACTACGGCCAACCATTTACCAGTCTGAGAGGGTCTGTCAGATTATTGCTCTGTGGCAATCGGTAGGATTCATACCTTGTCGAGCGCCATACTACGAGGATTAATCCCTCCGCTGGTGGAGATGCTGATTCTGGACATGGCCGTAGCTGCTGTCGGCGCGTTGAGCTTGAACACAGCGATAGAGCCGTCAGCGGTGGCGATTGTATTGCGGTTGGAGGCCAGGATGAATTCTAGGAAATTATATATATGAGAAGGTATTCTTCCAATAGAAACAGATACGGCATACTGCCGTTGGGCGATATAAGAAGCTCGGCGGCGGTAGACACGTCCTGTCCAGCGGGTGTCACCAACGTCGATTGTGCGGCACCTTGGAGTGTCATGGTGACGTTGCTCGCGGAATAGTGCATGAGCCAGGTCTCGACGCTGTTGTCGACTTCGTTCAAGACGTGCAGTCTTGGGGCCCAGCCTGACACAACGGGTTTGCCTGACAAAACGGCATGACGGGGGCCTGAGGGTCTCTTTGGCGAAGGAAGGTTGTACAAAAGAGTGATGCCAGTTGTACCGATCTTGTAGACGTGCAGCAAGTCGAGACCATCATCGGGGAATATAGCGTACGACCCCTGATCAACGAAAATGTTAGAGTCAGTCTCTCGCAATGTGCGTAAAACTGCTTACGGTGGTATCAACAATGACAGAGTGAGGTCGAGATTGGTCTTGAGGGGATGCGAGAGGCGCAGTCGCGGTAAACGTCTGAGTGACGGCTGTACCAACGGCGGCACCGCCAGAGAGCTTGACCGTCGAGATTGAACCTCCAGGATAGGATGCGGTGAAGAGTAGCGTCTGCTCATGATTCAATCCCACAAAGACGGGGACCGGTGTAGTCACTTGGGACCCCAATGGCGTCAATGCGCCGGTGGAGGCGTCAACGTTGAATGCGCCCACTGCCGACGTATCCGTCCTGAAGGTGAGATATGCTCTCTGGGCATTGGGAGTGAGGGTGATCCAAGATGCGCCCTGGGTCAGGGAGGTTACACCCAATGTGAGAGTCGAGGCGACGTCGTTGAAAGTGAGAGCGGTAACTCCACCAGTGGCTGCGCCACTAACTAAAAGTTTGTGAATGGTGGCATATGTGGGAACAGCAGATGCTGCTAGGATGAGTGAAAGTGTAGTAAGGCGCAGCATGGCAGACAGAGAGTGGGGAGATGGAAATGAATACCTCAACCTCGCGACCACTCATTTTTGTAGACCACTTGCCGGCGCGGGCCTGCCTGTGCCTGTCGACCGCATGTGAGGTTGGGGGAATTCTGATCGGGGCTAACGAAGTAATACTTCGTTGATGTTACGCGTCGTTGCGATAGGTTGCGATAGCCTGTAAGTAGGTCGCGATCGATACCCAAAGGCCTTACAACCTGTCCCTGGCCCTGAGGTCCATATGCATTTCAAGAGAGGCTTGACCGCGTTCAATTGCCCCCGAAATTGGACTCACGATGACAAGCGATTCTGCTTGTGCTTACCCGCAATCGGGATTCGGACGTGTGGCTTGTCGTTTAGAAATGGGGATATGGGTTGAACAGCTTGAACTTCACGATTCAGATACATGGAGGATCAGAACTAGTAAGTAGAATTGAGGAAGGAAGGAAGGGTGAAATGGTCCGGGTGTTGTCGGGTGTTGACTTAGTAACGCCTCGTAACCAAGGCTTACTAAAGGGACAAGAAGGGGACGCAGACTGAGACTGGAGGTCGCACTCGCCGACGTTTCTTTAGCCAAGTTGAAATCAGCCTTACAGACGAACGTTGACGTTCTAGAGGTACATACCTTGCTTATCGTGTTTTTTCGTTCGAAGAAACTTGGAACAAAACAAAGGTGCGATCGGAGCACGCCTGAACTAACCAAGTGGATTTTCTACATGCCCTTAAGGCTTAATCTGCCTTGATCCTCATAGAGGCTACGTAACTACGGACACCGGTTGTTCCTTCAGAATCATGGGACCGTCCCGATTTTTCTCCACCACCATCTCACCTAGGCCGAAGTATCTATGTACCTTAATATCTATCGATTCCGGTGTACTCGCGGAATATTGCTCTGCCGCCGCCTGCGTAGAGACAGTTGTAATATCATTATCATTGGTCTGGTCGCTTGAACTTGAAGGCATCTAATTCAAGATAAACTTGAAGCAATTCCGGCCCACCGACGCCCGAACTCGGCTATAAGATAGGTGAAAAGGATCCACTGCCAGTTAGAGCGCGATTCAACGATGTTAACATAACCCTCACCTTGGATTTTCTCTTGAACTTCCAAGAGACCTCTTTGATGTAGCAGTGGGAACATGTTGGTCATATCGATCTTGAGATCTCGTTGGTGTTCCTCGGGTCGTGCCTGCGTAAAGCGCACGACCACGGATACCGTTTGCAGTTCACCGAATTCTGGGCGAGCGACTGCTGCGTCAAGAGCGGCAGACACCGCTGCAAGATCTGCATTGTTCAGAACCCAGAAACCACCATCTAACTCGATGGTTATCGTCTGCATTGAGCAGGGCGTGACTATGGCCTCGAACATCCTAGTGAGCCAAGGAATGCCATCCAGGTTGCCCCATGGTTTGACCTGTATCGACACCATGATGGACTTCAGACGATCGACCTTCGGATGCAGCTGGTGGTAACTTTCAGCTACACGATGTTATTGTTTGAACAGCTAGGAGAAAGGTACGAACTTACTACTGGTCCGATAGATGTTCAGATGCTCCAGCGAATGATATGTGGTCGCAAACAGCGTCTGTATCGCGCTATGGGAGTCAGGATAGATGCTACGCATGCTGAGTGTTCTCAATTGGCTGATAGAGACGGTGGACGAAGGGGTATCCAGCCACTTCATAAAAGAGGGCAAATGATGAGCGTCAAAATGCAGAAACTCGAGTTGTCGACACGGATGTGAACTTTTTCGCTTTCTAGTGGCATTGACAGTGCCACCGCGGGAAGAAACAAAGTCGACCTCGTCGATCATCAAGTGTTTCAACGAGGTGCACTCCTCAAACAGAGTCATCAGTGTGGGGATCTGTGAAAGGCCAGTGACTCCCGTGAATGCGATGCTTGTGAGCTGAGGTGCTTTGAAGACAGCCTGAAGAGGGCTTTTCAAGAACTTCGACAACGTTCCCCACGGCCAGCCTCCTCCATAAAAGCCAAAAGAGCGGAGGTTCACGTTCGAAAGTTTGTGTAGCACCAGTGGAAGTGTTGTCTCCCTTATTACCCAACCCGTGGCCCGACGCCCTGGACCGACAAGGTTTTCCTTTGGGCAATCGTCTGTGACAAAAAGATGACGGACGAGTTTGGCGATGTCTGGGAACTCTTGCAAGAGCTGATAGAACGTGGAGCACGTATTTCGGGCTGGCTCGCGGCCGCGTTCATTGTGGAGGGGGTATGCGAGTGCGGCAAGTTCCACTCTGGAAAAAAGGAGAGGGCGACTGACGGCATGGAACGAGCGGCAAACCATGAAGCAGGCTTTGAGAGAAGGAGAATGAGCCTGTATTTCCTGGACAATGATACCCACAATCTCTAGGGGAAGCGAGAGCGAGCTATGGGTCAACATTACGACAAGTTGTTCGAGGTTGAAATCGAAACAGCGACGGAGCCAGGGCTCGGGACATAAGCGTGAGAATGAGTGCTTACGTAAAGGGCGGGATACATTCATTCTATCCCAATAAGGTCAGTGTCGGGGCGGGAAGCGGCAGCATTATTCAATGCTTAGAGCCACGGCCTCACACAGCACGCTTCAAAGATCATAAGTACGCATGTCATACAGCACGTCGCAACAGCACTACAGCACGCTACACCGTAGGATTACACACACATCAAAGATTCAAAGTACATACCAAGTATTCTGAAAGACTGGCAGCGACAAACACGGTACACCGAACGGAACCGACTGAAGTTACAACTACTCCGAGCCCCATAAATTCAACACATTACTGGGATACGGTAAGGGTGAGTTAATCATTGGAGCTCATTCGTCTCGTCGTAAACAATAGCTGTTTGACTCCTATCAGTGAGCACGTCAGCATGGGAAGCACTGTGCATTCCAAAAGTTTTGTACGATACCTCTTTTCTTCTCCCTGTTCGAATGCAGTATCATGATCAGAGAAAGAGAAATGGGGTACTCGTGTAAAATGGGGACTCACGTCCTCCATCCAGCAAAGCTGCGCCTTGAGCTCCGTAAGTCCAAATAGGAGAACAATGCTGAACTCCCGAGAATAAAAAGGGATTCCCATTAGCCCACGCTGTGGTCTGAGAGTCCTCCCAATTTGAGAAGTATCAGCGATGACAGTGCAAAGTGACGAGAACATGTCTGCATCCTAGTGAGCTATAGGCTGAACTCTGAGATATCAATATACGTACTTGGGTTGACGTCCGTCCACTCTGGAACAGAGCCGCGCTGATTGCGGTAGCAAAGAATGTCCGTCGAGATCGTGTTGAAAGTATTTTGGATGACACTTTCCGAGGTATACACCTCTCTGAACTCTGTCTCTTCGCGTACCCGGGTGCCCTGCAGAGACAAACACCCGTTAGGCACACTTCAAGGCAGGGGCAGCATGCAACTAACCCTGTTCAGTATCGCGCTAAAGCAATTGGGAACGAGTCGGCGTCCTGAAGGTCTTTGTATGACGGTATGAGAACGCGAAAGATGCTCGGGGTTCCTCGAGTCATACACAGTGGCGCATTCCACGCCGTAGGTGTAGTTAGCCACGCGTACGGAGACAAAATGATCCAGGTAAAAGGAGACGGCTCCGTCTGCGACAGCTTTGTTCCTGCATACAACAGCAGTGAGGATTCTGATTCGTTGGACAACCTATGCAGCACATACACATGACCATCGGGTCTAAAGAGCGTGATTCCCAGAGGCTGGAGTTTCTGCTGGAGTTTTGTGAACAGCCAATCACTGGCGGCGAAACCTCCGACGAGAAATACAATCTTAAGATGTGAGTTGGGCAAGCCAATCAACAAACGAAGATTAACATACAGATACTGTTTTCGTTGCTTCAGTACGTTGCTCCGTTATGGCGTCAAAAATCTCCTGGATGGACGGCTCAAAGAACGAAGCGACTGTCTCGCTGTCCAGTGAAGGTGAAAAACGTTACTACCATGCGCGTATCTGAAGAACTGTCACTCACCCCGGAAGCTTCATTTGACCGGACTTGATATCGACCCGAAGGTCCCTTTCCCGGGCACCCCCAAATCTTATGAAGGAAGGATCAGAAGAATTTCTGAAAGACAATTTCGTACTTTTGTCGAAGACCTCGGTCATATGATTTACATCTTCAGGATTCCCGTACCGCGAGTCCTTCAGTCGATCTAAATGGTAGGACATGTATAGGTTTCAAGGACCAGTATCTAGTACGCAAGGACGCACCTGCTAAATATGCACGTGCACGCCGACTGACAAATATGGCGCCCTGCAAGCGACCTGAGAAGAGTGTCTTAGCACAAACGTCTTCATAGTAAGGTTTCCGAATACGTACATTGTGTCTGGGCAATTTCCTCAAAAGCACCTGAACCCGACGTTTTGCAATACGCGCTGAGATCCACAGTCCCGCCACCAGCATCGGCTATAATGACTCCTCTCCCGCCCTGGGATGGGAAAATAAGCAAGTATGCCAATGTTAGTGATTTCTGGAACAGTACATACGCAAGAACAAAAGACATACCGCTAAGGTATCGGTCGTGATTCCCTTATTGATACAAAAATGTAAACTGGCTTCGCCTTCTGTCACAAATTGAACGCGCTCCTGCGATTCATCGTTAGGTATCAAGCCAGCGATAATGGCAGCTCGGCGCATCTGAGCTTGCTGTCCGCCTTCCCAGCCGTTTGGATGAGAGATGATAAATTGTATGTGCTCTTCGACACTTCGCCAGATGCTAGAGCCGGAGGGAAGCGTATCCTCAATGTAGCTTCGAGCGCACTGGTATAGGTATTGCAAAAAATCTGCAAAGATTGTGATGGCGGTTTTGTTGGTTGGGAGAGGAGGCACATCTTCATCAGTGATGTGAGTTGCACTTAGAGACTTGGGTCGAAGATGCAGTTTGAACCTGCAGGAGAAAATATAGAAATATTAGACTCGAGCCAAGACGGGGCATATGATGGGTGTACATACCACTCCACTCTGATCAATTCTTCCTCCTCGGCCTGCTCAAGGAAGGCCTCTTGCGTTGCTTCCGCACCCACAGCACGGACGTTTCCTTCCCTGTCATAATAGATGATGGAAGGTATCTTCGAGTCGCCTCCGACCTTTTGTTGAGCTGGAAATCTGTGCATCGTGAAGCGAGGAACATCTTCACCCTACGTGCATTGAAGACATACCGAGTGACACCCTGTATCTCGGGTGTTAGACCCGGATCTAGAAGAGCAAAGGATACACCCGAGAAGGTTGTCCCGACATCGAATGCTAGGACAAGCTTGCGCTGTAGTCCGTGGTAAGCCTGTCTTCCCGACATATTATGAAGTTCGCAACGAGAGTTTCCCGAAAGTGCGCGGTCAGTGAGTCGGGACTGTCACTGTGCCTTCCGCTCTTCCTCTTAAGTAGCATAAGAGTTGCCATAGAAAGCCCTGCGCGGATCTTGGAGCTTAACTGGTGAAATAGAACAACTTGTCGGAGCGCCTGGGAAGAAGCCAGTCATTTCATTCTAGATCGCAATTCATTCACCTGTGACTAGCAATGAAGAAAGAACACCGATCTCGCATCCTGCTGAGAACATGCCATTGAAGAAACTGACGGTGGTTCAGCATCCATTACGGAATGACGAAATCGGAAGTGAACCAAATGTCCCAAAAAGGCAAACACGCGTTCTGGCGGTACATCACGGCAGGCAGCAGCATGTCTGGTGTGTACTGCACCGCACCATGAGGGAGCACGGAGAACGTACGCGCAAGCCACACGTTTCCACCTCATGGCAAGACTACCAATAACCTTGACTCGAAGCTGTTGCTCGACGTCCACCATTTACCCTACCAATGTCAACCAGCATTCCAACTCGACTTGAAAGCTCCCCTGCGATTGCATACGGTGTGGGCATCTTCGGCGTCCTCTCTCTCGCTTCTTATTATGTCAAGAAAGCACTGGAGCGCTGTCGGCTCCAGCGCCGACATGTCGATCGCGCGCAGGACGAAGTCACCTCGATGAGACAGGCAGTTGAAGGGAAAGAGGCCGAGATCAGTGCGTTGAAGAAGTCGCTCGGCGCTGTGCACAGAGATACCAAATCGAAGGAGGATGAGGTGAAGAGGCTGAAAGAAGAAATGAGACAGATGAGATCGTTATCGACGGATCTCGGAAACCAGTTGGCAGGCTCACGGGATCAGGAGCAGACACTGAACGGCCATCTTGAAAGGCAGGCGAAGGAGGTGAAGACGGTGAAGGATGAGTTGCAGATGGTTAAGCTCGCACACACACAGACAATCGAGCTATTGAAGACACGGACGCTGGAACTCGAAGGTGCCCAAACCTTCTTGAGCAAGATCGACAACTTTGCCGGAGCCGACGTGACGAAGATGCTTGAACTCTTGAACTCGGAAATACTCCAAACAGCAGCGTTCATGGCAGAATCCTTCGAGTATGAGAACATCGGCCAACAGGGGCACGAGGACGAAGGGATGGTTAGAGCGAGTCAACTTGTGGGGGAGGTTCTGGGGACACGGATGGCAGAGTTGCTCAAGTCATGGAATCACAACGAGGAGCTGATTCTCGTACAAGTGGCTTTGCAGGCTGCCATGTGCGTGTACGCCGAATGGATCATGACATCTTGGTCTTTTCATGATAGCGAGACGGAGAATTTGCTGAATGAGATCTACGACAGCCTACGCGAGTCGGGTGAGTAAAGTCTCAGCTTTGGCGACAAGTATATACTTACCAAAGATTATCTTTATAGAGGAACAGGCGGTCGCTGGCCGCTGGCGCGTGCTAACGCGTACATATCTCCAAAAACTGCTAGGAGAGCCTACAGACATGTCCGCGCACTTCATCACCGCATTCGCCGACATCCTAACCATCGCTGGGGCCAAAGGTGTGGAAGGACAACTGCAGGAAATGATCGCAACCAAGTTCTCTGAGCGAATTGCCGTTGTGGTGCAAAGCTCCATTCGTTTGAATAGGGTCTTGGGAGAAGGCGTCACATCATGCGAGCTCCTCCCCATCCAAGTCAACGCCGGTTCTGCGTTCGACATCTCTACGATGGATGACTCGTTTGGGAAACGTCTTGGGGAGTATTCGGAAGACGTCCTTTGCACGACGGATTTGGGTCTGCTACGAGCAGGGAGGTTGCAGGGCGAACCAGGAAGTTGGGATAATCGTGTACTGTTGAAGCCAAAAGTGATCCTCCAGTCTGGTCTTGACGAGGTCAATGCTGGAGAAGACGCTGCGTGAGACTACGTTCGTAACCACCTATTTAAGAACACTGTACCTGGATACTCTATTATGTCTGTAAAAGTCCCAAGAGGATGGCGTCATATGGCTCTGCATGAGGTGCTATAGGCAACTCAGTCGGTCCAAGTGAATAATTTACATTATGAGAAGATACAATATCGAGCAAGTCCCATCTATACTAGAGAGAAACATCAGAGGAGCTCGATACAGGGACCAATGTTCATGCTCACTTCATTCCGATCGTTCTACCGTTTCTGGAGCTTTGGCCGGCTCAGTCCCACCAGACTCTGCTTTAGGTGGCTCTACCACCGGATCAGTCTTCTCCCAAGCCTTCAACGCTCCTTCATATGCTTCCCACACCAACCTCCCTGCCACCTCTCCCCCTAGCTCGTCGTCCTCCGGGAGTTCTAATCCTCCTTCCTCTTCGGACCCAGCAGCTGCCTTCTCCTTACCTTTGTCTTCTACCGGAATCTCTGCTTCAGGTGGTGAGGACGGTCTCGGCATTTTGAGTTTCACTACAGCGCATTCAGCGTACAAAGCGCCTGGCTTCAGCACTTCTTCCGGCATGTCTGTAACGGACGCATCGATGGGTGTGCCCTTCGCTTTGTCCTTCTCCGGAGGAGTGACTTGCGAAAGGACCTTGAATGGTGTTGGGAGGAACAAGACATGGAGCACGGATTGCATAGCAGCGAAGGGCGTTTTTGTGAGGATCCGGAGAAAGGGCTGCAGCAATAAGTAGCTAAAGATGCATACTCCATTAGAGAAGGACATTGTAAGCAAAGAATTTACTCACAAGAATACGCCTAGGGGGGAGGAAGTGCCGGTCAAAGTCCAGTCTGCATGGAACAACGACGCAACGGTGTCTACCCTGCTGATTCCAGGTGAGACGGTGACAGCAACGATGTTGGACTTCTGGTCTTTGGGGTTAACGATGGGGACTGTGCTGGTGCCGTCAGTAGTTTTTGGGACTTGCGCAGCGGGGAGAGAGTCGAGGATGCGTTGTAGGTGGCGGGTGAACACGCTTGTCCGCAGAGACCGAATACCTTCTGACAGGAAAATCGATTTGTTGGGGCTGGAAGAGGTGGTTGGGAAGCTGTAGATAGGTGTGGGATCGGCAACTGCAGCAGCGTAGAAACGATTAACGACGTTGATGATGCGAATGTCTCGTTCCACTGGCGCCACCAAGAGCGTAGGAAGAAGGAGGGTAGTGATGAGGAATGTGGCCAATGATCTTGACTCTCTTTCTTTTGTTACGTCGCTAGATGTGGCAGAGAAGATTTTCAGAGGCCCGATATGCTCATATTCGTGGGTGAACAGCAATGCGTCCAACCGCTGCTCTTTTCCGGTCAAGAAGCGAGTGCAGAAGGAGTGGATTGATGATGGGGAGGTCAAATCGCATTGCTCGGCGTAGATTTGCTCATTGGAAGTTGTTGACCGTAGGACTTCAACAAGGAGTGATACCTTGGGCGAGTCGATCGGATCGGCAGTGAGGGCAATGATGTGTGAGCCTCGTTCTGCCAACGATTGAAGAATGGTGATCCCCATGGAGGAGAAGCCTCCCTTGAACGGAATCAGTCAACGTAAGAGACGGAGAGAAGGCCAAAACACACCGTCACTAGAATGACTCTGGCATGAAGATCCCGTTCGCGGTTTGTTACACGACCTTGGGAGAATGCCCGCACCACAAGAATGGCAACAATCACCACCACAATCTGCGTCAGATACCCTGACGGCAATAACGAAGTTACTGCTGTTGCCAGCACTTCGAGAACCATGGCCGTGACAACGGACTCAACTCGTACCTACAAAGCATGGTTGTCAGACACAGGACTCGCTTGCAATATACGGAGGAACTCACCCAAAGTTGAACTAGATAGCAGCAATTGTCATTTGTGAGGAGAATACTTCGTTCAAGTTGTCGTCGTGTAAGGCAAAGGGGACCTACATAAAGGGACGAATTGGGACAGATTGGGACCACCGTGACTGGCATGCCAAACAACTTCGCCTTGCGACCACACCAGTTGTACACTCAAAGAGTCCACTCAAGGCCTCAAACTCTACGGAACTGGGGGCCTAGGTTGACAATTCATTGCCTTTTGCTATGCTATCTCGCGTTTCTGGTTGAGCACCCAAAAAGATGTAATGCCGTCAGACATACATCGGATCTCATTGCCACGACTCGGACTGGCATGTATCCATTATCTTTCTGGATTGCCCATCTATCCCGACAAGAAACGGTACTGATATATCGTCGTATCGGCAAGGACCGTGATATCTATCACCAGGTCGATTTGCTGGTTCATATCCCCACCTCTCCGTCCCACCAGGCAGCTGCCTTGAGGATCTGAACTTTATCGTTGACCATATCTATTGCCCCAATTGACTGCATAGACGCCCTCGAGCAACGTGTGCTCCTCATGTATAGCTGGAATGATCAAGCTCCTGTCCTCTGCCTGTCATTGGAAGAAGTCAAATAGATGCTACGGTATCTATGATGCTGAACAGACCCAAGTTTTTAAACATTCTGACAGACCATGGACTCCCGAAAGCCATTCACCGGAACGCATAGAACCCTTCTTCTTGCTTTCGACGTGGGTACCACCTACAGCGGTATCTCATACAGGTGCGTCGCTAGCCATGATTTCATCGAGACAATGTCTGATGTGAAACTCAAAAGTATACTTGACCCCGGCTTCGTGCCTGAGATCAAAGGTGTCAATAGGTGTGGCAATGGTCTTCTCGCAGTTTCTTCTTAGACTCAACGCTTCGACGGTGTAGATTTCCTGCCCAGGAGCAGGTCGGCGGTGACTCCAAGATACCCTCCATCCTCTATTATGACGAGGATGGCGTCGTACAAGCCGCAGGTGCTGAAGCCCTGGAGGAAGCCGTCCTCGAGGTCGCAGATGACGAAGGCTGGATCAAATCCGAGTGGTATTTGCGATCGATTCAGTCTTTCCATCCTTCCATTCTCATATGAGTTATTCAGGTTCAAATTACATCTGCGGCCCAAGTCGACAGCCTCGGCGCATGTCACGAAGGCGATCCCTGCGCTGCCCCCCAACAAGACCGCTGTCGACGTGTTCGCAGATTTCTTGAAATACCTGTTCCAGTGTGCCAGAACCTACATCGAACAAACCCATCCGAACGGTGTCGACTTCTGGTCGTCGATCGAGAACCATATTGAGTTCATTCTCACTCACCCAAACGGCTGGGAAGGAGCGCAGCAGATGCAGATGCGGCAGGCCGCAGTCATGGCCGGGCTCATCTCGGAAGATGCGGACGGACAGAGTCTCCTCCGCTTTGTCACAGAAGGCGAGGCAAGTTTGCACTTCTGCATTCAAAATGGTCTGAATGCGGAAACAACGAAGGTTCGGTCTTGGACTCCATGTCACTGATTTCCTCTAAACATGCGCTTTAGGATGGTGAAGGTGTCCTCATTGTCGACGCTGGCGGTGGTACTATCGACGTCAGCGCCTATGCGGCGACCGAGTCTGCAGTTGGCCGCTCGTTTGAGGAAATCTCCCCTCCGGAATGTAAGCTCCGTTTCATTATTTCTCCCGTAATGAATCTGACCGTCTTCTATACCTCAGGTCACTTCGCTGGTTCGGTCTTCGTCTCTGATCGCGCTCGTGAATTTCTCCAAGGTCTGAACTTAACGAACTACGTACGCTGTATTCTCACCTTCTATGTTTAGTGAAGCTCCGAGACTCGAGCTACGCACACGCTATCGGCCACATCGCCGATTGCTTTGACAGAACAACCAAACACAGGTTCCGGAATTCTGAGGAACCCGCCTTTATCAAATTTGGGATTCCGAGTGACAAGGATCCTGAGCACGACATACTCAGGGGACAACTGAAGCTAGCTGGGCGAGTGGTCGCGTGGTTCTCAACTCGAAAGAGGCTAATGGCTGTCGTTTTTAGAGGCGACGTCGCTGAATTCTTTGAGCCTTCTGTTACCTCTATCATTGAGAGTATATCCACTCAACGGAGCACTTCTCAAAGGCCTATATCGGTACGCGTTATCTGCATATCGTACAGAGTATTTCTGACACTTATTGCGTTACAGACCGTCCTTCTTGTCGGTGGCTTCGCTGC
>CEMG01179621.1:7486-26024 GCA_001179705.1 Baeospora myosura
TGGAACCGCACAGATAAAATGACTTCGCTTACGTGATCGGATTTTCGATCTTTCAGTTCTCCCTTCAAGTTCACGCCCTTGACTCCCTTCCCACCTCCTAACGTCCTTCTGAATCATCATAGTCTATAATGCCTCGTATAAGGAAGAGTGCGTAGGCTTCTCACTACGGGTCATTTCTCAAGCTTATGCCCTTTCCCAGAAACGAGTAACCGCGGCTCGACCAATGAACGGAAAAAAATCCTTCACAAAGTTCGAGAGAGCAGAAGAAAGAAGGTCAAGGCCGCCAAAAAGAATCCTCAATGGGTATCCAGTATGTTGTTGATCTTTCTCGTTCTGAGACTGTACTGAAGGTAGCTTTCCGCTGTAGAACAGAAAAAGGACCCGGGCATTCCGAATAATTTTCCATTCAAGGAGCAGATTTTAGCCGAAGTCGCGGAACAACGAAGACTAGTGAGTCTGTACTTTATACATGCTCGCCCATATCTAACAGTAAGAATCCTCCAGGCGGCTGAAGAGAAACAACGTAAAAAATCCGAGAAGAAGGGTGGGAAGTCAAAAGATGTCGAGGACACAGATGAGGTTGACCTCGCGGCCCAAGACGCTGCAAGTGGGTTCGATGGAGTAGCGAGCATAAGTGCCAAGAGGGTGCAGGCTAAAACGTTCCGTCGAGAGGCTCCCGTGGTCGAGGAGGCGGAAGTTGAGGAGGAGATTCCCATTCTCATCAACCATGACCTTCCCCATCTTCAGGCTGTGTGCGAGCAATCTGACGTCGTCATAGAAGTTCTTGACTGCAAGAACCCCCTGGCGTTCCGCAGCTCACATTTGGAGGAGTTGGTCAGTGCGATGCCTGGAAAACGGATCATGCTGGTGCTCAACAAAATCGGTGCGTCCTGGTCTATGAAATCCAAATAGCATCTGCATCCTGACGATCCTTTTTAGATACGTGTCCCAGGGAAACTGTGTCTTCGTGGGCTGCACACCTTCGAACTGAACACCCTACATTCCTTTTCCGCGCTGCGTCGTCGTTTATGCCCCACGAGATCCTGCAACCCAGCAAGGGCCAGAAAGCCAAGGCTAAGGAGCCAGAAGACGATGCCGTCGGAGTCGACTCTGTTCTTGCCTGCCTCGGTAAATGGGCCCAAGCAAAAAAGGGAGATGGACCTCTATCAGTGGCCGTTGTTGGTGTCACAAATGTACGTATTCTCTGTTTCGCGTGCCCATCCCTCTTAACGTTCGAATTCCAGGTGGGCAAAAGTACATTCATAAATTCTCTGGCACGGAAGGCTGCACTACCGATCTATACGCTGGCAACATCCTCAAGAGGGCCCACGACAACTACGCTGCCACAAGAGGTGTCGGTCGAAGTTGCGAGCAAAGAAATTCGTTTCATCGACACCCCAGGGTGGTCTTGGGAGACAGAAGAGTCGGAGGAGCTGTCGAAGGAGGCCGAGGGTGCCATTCGCGGACAGGATATTCTCATGCGGAATAAGGGCAGAATTGATCGCCTGAAAGACCCAACCCTTCCTGGTACGTCTTTGCAGAATGACGGGTCGGCAGTTTGATTGACCTTCATCGAAGTGGATCACATTGTGGCTCGTGCCAACAACGAAGACCTGATGCTGCTGTACAGTCTCCCTGCGTTCATCAAGGGTGACACCGATGCTTTCTTGTCCGGTCTCGCTCGTTCTCAGCAGCTCATCAAAAAGGTCCGTGCCAGATATCACTTGCATATTCTTCGGTCGCTCATCATTCGTCGTATAAAACAGAAAGGTGCACTGGACCTTACAGGAGCATGTCGTATCGTCCTGCGGGACTGGAGTACAGGTAGATTTAAATGGTACACTACTCCCCCGCCATCAAGCGAAGTAAAGGCCGTATCGAAAAAGGCTTCAGTAGCGCTCGCCGGGTTTTACGCCGCTGATGATGACATCCTGTCGACGCTACAGCCTCGAAAGGACCTCCGCAAGAGTGGAGGTCTGGTGAAATTCCTCCCTGGCCAAGCAGATCCCCGGAAGGTCGCCGTCGACGAACCCTACCACAAACCAGAGGCTCAGGAGGATGGGAGCGACGAGGATGCTGATGAGGATGTTGTTATGGGCGATGAACTCGAGGGTGCTGCAGACGATGACGATGGTGATGAGGATATTGAAGAGGATGAAGAGGAGGAGGATGAAGAGGACGACGAACCCCCACCCCCACCAATAGTAAACCGGAAGCAGAAACGCAAGCTGACGGTTGAAGCTGCCGCCCTCCCACCCAGCAAGAAAGTTGCCTTTGCGCAGGAACCTAAAGACACGAAGAAGTCGCGCTCGTTAGGCTCCCAGAAACCAAAAGCCGAGAAGAGGGCGTCTTTGAAACCAAAGGCGCCGGAAGCCAGGGCAAAAAAGACTCAGAAGGGTGCCAACGTCCCCAAAACTGCGCAACCCAAATCGAGCTCGCAAGGTGACGGGGCAGACGACGCGTATGACTTTGGCAAGTTCTTTTAACTTCGAGTATGGAAGCTTCTTGTTATGACTCGAGTAGATGTACGGAGGGAGGTCTCCATTCTCCGGATGCATTATGTTCACTGAAGCTTTAGCTTTGGCAGCTGCGCCATCGTACCAGTTGGACCTGTCCATTAGTGCTCATCAGAGCTAGCTGCGATGACTCTTCAACTCTGGATGCTCAGTGCTCACCCAACTGGGCGCTCAACGTTCAATGCTTATTCACCTGTACAGGCTGCATCCGGCAACATTGAAGTCAAATGACGTCCCTGAACCTGCAACGGTCATAATGGCCCTCATCTGCAGAGTCCGAGTGGGGGCACGTTTATTGCGATGTGTGATCATTCACTGTTAACATTCAAGGCTTCGGGCAGTACATTGCAGCGCCGGTGTCCCAATACCAGCGTCAGGGCTCAACTGCTCCATCACCTCGAGGACTCTTGGGGCACTATTCTAATCCGTGCAAGGTCCTGACTGAATATTCCTCCCTCTACCTCTGTGACAGTGAGAGGCTCAGGGAAGTAATGCGGAGACTGGTATCCCACAGATCCTAATTTGGGCTATTTCTATGATCAGCGCCTTCCTTCCTCAGCCTGCTTCCTTTCTCCACACGCAATGGATGCACATGGCGCGCGTGATGATGACTCCCAGGACTCGTACTCCATTAACAATGCGAGAGGCGTGGACCGAGACTTCGATCATGAAACCTGATCATACCCTGACGCCATTGTTACCCCTTCCATTGTCGATCGTTTCTGTCTACTTAGCGGACGCAGGGAACCTCATTGCGTCAGGACACCTTCTTCTTGGAGGCTCTTGGAGGCCATTGTAATCTAATTGGTCACCTTCTCATGATCGTGATTGGGGAAGCACCACTGCCGACAGCTATATAAACATGGTCTCTCCGATTTTGGATTCGAGACTGCGGTTCATCCTCAATTCACCCCGAGAGCTCCGTGCCAACGGCCAATTCGCGTCTACTTTTGCATAATAACATTCAATCGTCGGGTTTATCGTTCATCACACCTTGGAGATGGTGGTCCCACGACGGGATTCTGCTTGTATTTTTAAACAGCCGAGGCGTGCGGTTGCTTCAATCCGCCACAATGCGCCTACTCAACCTTGCCACACGAACAAGGTGCATAGTGACCACTTCCGACTCTTAAAGCTCAACGCTGCAATTGCTGATGGTCATGTCTCTTCAGCCACTCACACATTCTCCTCTACATCATGGGGAGAACACTCTTCTCTTTGCCAATCTTCCTCTTGAACTGCAGATGGAAATATTCCACCAGTGCCTCCCTGCCGTTGGATATGCACGTATCACTCTAGACGAAGCCCCAACAATACTTCTGCGAGTATGCAAGTCATGGAGAGAATTAGCACTCTCTTCCGCAGGACTATGGTCATCCTTCGAAGTCATTTTGGGCAGTGGCGCAATGGCGAGCCAACCTCGCGACCTGCTCAGAGCCATGGAGCTATGGCTGCAGCGCTCAAAGACGTATCCGCTGTCGGTCAAGTTGTCGTATATACCCTCATCCACCACTGCGCGGCGCCATCTCGATCCTAATTGCTCTGCTATACTCAATGCTTTAATCCCTCACATTGAGCGTTTGCATCAAATCCATCTAGCAATACCCAGTGCCTCGATCGCCCCCCTCCTCCATTCTTTAAACAGAGAGTTTGTCAATTTGGAGTCTTTCACACTGGACATGAAGGGGGTCTGGTACTCCCCCATTCGTCTGGACATTGACGGTCTGGGAATCAAGTGGGCCCAGCTCACACAGCTCCACATCTGCCTCGACGATGATGACCTGCCGTCTCTCGACAGCTGTCTAGATATTCTAGCCCAGTCCACGAATCTGAAGCAGTGCACCCTCAGTGCGAATCCCGACCTCAGCAGAGACCACGACAAGGCCTCCTTGCTTGGGCTTCACACGTTTAGGCTTACCATTCGAACGGGACGGAATATTGATCCCACAATAACGGCTGAGGGGGCACTGGTGTCATTTCTGAACCTCCTCGAGTTTGTAGTCCTCAAAGAATTGCATCTAGACTGGCACGTCCAGCAGAGGGGGGGCCCCGAGTCCTGGTCGACCCACCAACCCGCATTCATATCATTCTTGGATGGTTTGAAGCCCTCCCTCGAGACGCTCCGTCTCGCGTATCTTCCTCTTAATCATGAGGAGGTTATGGAGTGCCTCGAATCACTACCATTCCTGACTGCGTTGCATCTTCTATTCTCCATCGGAGAACAAAAACACGACCCTGTCACGGACGCATTCATGCAGACTCTCACACATTCTTCGGCTTCCGAGCCGCTACCCTTGCTTCAGTCATTGCAGCTCCAATGTCACGGATACGGGTTCTCTTCGACAGCCCTGATCGCTATGATTGACTCTCGGAGGGGCCATATGGGCTCCAGTCAGCTCAAGGAGTTCAGTCTTCTGTCATTGAAGCCGACCCCGGAGAGCCTTCAACAGCGCTTGGTGGAGTGGAAAACGAACGGATTACTAGAATGCGCGGTAGACTACGTGGTTTTGAGATAGCTTGTGTTTATGGTCTTTCTACTCGTGCGCACTCTACTGATACCTATACCTTACTGATACATATTAAGCTACATTTTAACGATATTTGTCGGGAGCATACCAATTCTTGTATCGATTATATCTCGACGACTCTTCGAAGTTTGATTAAACGTTGAAGTGGAGGCCCCTAACTTAAACGATCTTGATCGAGGATCATGTGACGCCGAAAGCCTTTTGACAAATTTATTCTCGCCATTTGGCGACACACCTCCGAGTCTTTTGGACCTACACCAGCCTACCAATCTGCGTCATGCCTCGAGAGAACCGTAAAAGAGGCAAAAAGAACAAGAAGACTAGCGAGGTCATACCCCAGGAGCCGGAAAAGCCTGCGCAGCCTGAGCCTACCGATGGACCGTCATGGATTGTTTCCGCTCCCGTTGAAGAAACGAACCCGGAAGCGCCCTTTGGATATGTCGACGCGGACGTGAAGGCATACTTCCGGACCGTGGATATACAGATTCGTGATTGGCAAGACGTAGAGCCGGAAATTGGTGATCTCTCAGAGACCGATCCCAATGCAGGTGCGCTCACTTTCGAAGTCTGATTATACGCGAACTTATCCTGTACAGACAGACAGCTGTTTTTTGTTGCTGCACTCAGAGAGATGACCACCAAGGAGAAGCAGCTTGCTACTGACCCGGATTGCTCGGTCATCTTGGAAAGGATGTCGTATTCCATGGATGATTTCGTCCGCAGAGTCTTTTTAGACAGCTTAGCCGGCTCGTGAGTCTTACATCTTCCGTAGTCTTTGGCAACCGTTGACATTACGAAGATATGAAATCCTTGTGAAACATCGCTTCGCCTCGCACGTTTGCCAGACTCTTCTCACAGTTATCGCGGACACGGTATCGAGAGAGGTGAGTAAATCCCATACGACCCCTTTGGCTACCATTCGAGCATCCAACAGGCTCGGGGTATCTTTCCATCTGTACCAGAATCATCTGACCGAGGCGAACTACGGACTGCGACGCAACTAGTCGCAGATATATGCGATGTGAGTTTTCCTGTGTCGCAAACTGTGAATGTCCTCATTGTGGCGCTATAGGAACTTCTTTCCACCATCACCTCCCTCATTATGGATCCTTTTGCATCACATGTGGTCCGAGCTCTACTTCTCCTTCTATCTCCTTCGTCTCCCTCAAAAGATCAGGCCCAATCCGCCATAAGGTCGAAGAAAAGTGCCTCTTGGAAGTCTAAGCAAGGCTCGATGAAGTCGGTTTTCAAATCCGACAAAGGGAAAGGGAAAGAGATATCTCAGAAGGTCAGCCCGCCGGAATTCCGGCAACTGGGCATCATCATCGTGGAGGAATTCAAGAAGACATTGAGTGACAATGAAATTCGTGCATTGGCCACCAGCAAAGTCGCCAGTCCGGCGTTGCATGTGAGTACTATTCCGTTGAGCAAGCGATTAATCTCACATTGGGCATACAGATGCTTTTGGAGTTGGAGGCCGATTTAGGAATGTCGGATGAGCCAGGCTCATTGTTGGACAGAGTTTCTGTTGGAACCGTCACATTCTCACGTAACGTCGTTTCCCAAATGCTCCTTTGCACTCGACTAATTTCATTCGATTTCAAGGAGAAGACTCGGATGGGACCCTAGAGCCTTCTGAGTATCTAACTACACTTTTCCGCGATCCAACTTCATCCCATCTGCTTGAAACGATTGTGTCTCGGTCGTCAGATGCAGCCTTTTCATGCCTGTGGGTGACATACTTCAAGGGAAGAATGGCTCGACTGGCGTACCATCCTGTCGCCAATTTTGTTGTGGCCAAGGCTCTAGACAGGGCCACTGCCGAACAACTAGCAGACACTGTCACCGAGCTATCCGGTATTTGGGGAAAGATCTTTGGTCAGTCTCGCCCCGTGCAGTCGTGGTCAACATGAAGACTGAATCGTGTCCACAGAGTCATCGAGAACCGGAGTACTACGTGCTATCATTGATAGATCAGCCAACCTCGGCGTCTTGGGCGACGAAGTCAATGAGGTAGGTAACGGCAGTGCTATCTCGAGACATCGATTGGCTCACACGTACGACTAGGGCCTATATTCCGCTTTCGACCTGGACTCGCCAGAAGATCGCAAATTCCTGGTGCCTTGTGTGTTGTATATGCAATCCCTTCAGGTATGCAAAATACATAGCTACATATCGTGATACCCCACTAAAGAACGATACTACATAGGCCTACAAATCAGAGTCAGGAAAGTCATACCCACAAGAACCAAAAGTACAAGGAGCTGTGCTTCTGCAGTCACTGCTACGAGTACCTGCACCTTACAATCAGCCTGTGATCGAAAGGTGAATACATTACCATTCATCGACATGTACACTTGCTGATGTCTCAAACCGCAGCCTCGCATCTTTGCCAGTAGAAGACCAACTAAAAATTGCCCATAATTCCACAAGTTCTTGGGTACTCGACGCATTCCTGGATTCATCGACAGTACCTCCGAAAGCCAAACGTCAGTTTATCTTGTCGTTCATCGGAAACTATCATCTTCTGTTGGACGATCGGATCGGAAGTCGGGTTGGTGAGCAGTGCTGGGCAGTTGCGGACACCTACCTCAAAGTACGTTTCAATGACATTCCGCGATATCTTCATTCCTCCTGATGCTCTGTTCTTGAAGGAAAAAATCGCTCGTTCACTCGTTCAGCACGAGCATACATTAGCTGCCTCATACGGGAGATTCTTCGCCCGCAACGTGAACTTCTACCTCCTCCAGCGGCGTCCAGAGGAATGGAGAAACCTCCATTCCAAGCCAAAAGTCGCACAAGAATCACGTCCTACGCCTCCTCAGCCAGAAGCCACGGTTCCACCTTCTGCGGCATCAGAAAAGAAGAACAAAAAACGAAAACGAAGAGGCGAATTCAGAGATGAGATTGACGACGTGTTCGACCAGACTCTTGGGAACAAGATCAAGAAGGGAGCCTTGGCTTCTGATGTCCACTCACAGTCCGTCACAGGTACCGGCGGAGAGAAGAGTCTCAATACAGTTCTTAGTGCTATCCGGGCTGCTACGTAGCATTTCGAGTTGTGGCGCAAGCCCACCGAGTCGTCCGCATCCTGTTCTACCTGTGTGACTCGCATTAATTTGATTAAACGACCATTATTGTGTTTCAAGTCATTCTCGATGGGAAGCACTTTCCGATATTGAGCTACATTGTTGGCACAGACGAAAAACATACAAGAACGCTACAGAAGCTAGATACGTCATGACATTTCCACATCTCCATCCCCTCGTGGAGCACCCCTCGCGACGGAGTTGACCAACTCCCTTCTGATTTCTGGTCCAATCTGGGCGTGTGGAGTGGCACGTACGACATCCAACAGTGCATCCTTCTGATCGGGTGTCAAGTCTGGAGCGTACCTGAGGAGATTGACGGATCAGTAAGAGACCTTCAAGGAGAGTACTCAAGGTACGATCTTAATTGCGCCATAAACGTACCGCTGTGCAAAGACTAGAAGACTCTGGTGCCATAAGACAGGCAGTTTGTCGGAGTCAGCGCGACTGCGAGCCTTGTAGGTGTTTGATAGACGGATGAAATGGAAGACTAGAGCGTCTAGGACTTTATACGGCAGTTCGAACTTTTTGTCAATGAGAACGCGAATATAGAGGGAGTTGGGCCCTGATGGTATGTGTCAGAGACATAGAGGTCGCGGAGAGGTAAAGGGGGGTCTCTAACCTGAATATTCCATCTCAGCTATTCGGAGCAATGCAGCTGAGGCATGCAGGACAGGTATTTTTGTTCGCGACAGCACGGACGCTACGATAGCAGCTTCTTTTAGGGAGCACCCTTGCTGCATAGACTGTATTAGCAAAGGTGCAAGGGCAATACAAAGTATACCGCACGTACATCCAGCATTGGAAATATGATCCCTTTGAAGAATGCGCCAGGCTTATACAGAGCCCTCTTCAACGCCTCATAGTAGTGGACGTTCAGCTTTTTGTTTGATGTGATGTCTTCGCGGATGGCGTCCAGAAGTACGACGCTCAAAAAGAGCTGGGCCTGGGGCGGCTTCATATTTGAGATGAAGATTCTTGTAGCGGCCCGACACGCATGCGGAGACCAATTTTCGGGCTGGGTGAGAGCCAGGATACGTGCCCATTGGGGAAGAGATGGAATAACTTTGAAGGCTTTTGGGAGGGGTCCGGACTTGTATCCGCGGAGGAGGAAGCCCACTCTGCAATCAGTTAGTCGAGAATACGGTACTGAACGAGCGGGGCATACTTTGTATAAGCGTCTACTACTCTGGGATCCAATCCAAGAGCAGGGTCGGGCTTTTCACGGTCTAAGATAAGGAAAGATCAACGATGTGAGCATTTCGGATCAGTGGTGTAAAGAACCTTGGTGTACTTTCTTGATGACTGCGGTATTTTGGGTCTCGTCTTCGTCTAACTTGGCAAAGATAATGTCTGCTAGCGTTCGTCGTTCACCAGCATTGGAGGGTAGGAGGGCGTCCAATGTCTGCATGTCTCCGGAATCTATGTTCTGCGGCAAGATTCCTTAGATCACCTCCAGACACTCCGTTCTCGGGATCCCAACTCACGAAATCCACCTCAACGTCCTCTTCCATATCTCCTTGACCGACGTCGTCTTCATCTTCGTCGTCGCTCGCGATGTGGGCCCTAGGCCGAGAAAAGTTTCCGGGTGCTTCGTCCTCTTCTATTTCATCATCGCCAGAAAGATTCAACTCTTCCTGTTGGTCTCTGGCAAGTTCAAAGATCCGCTTCGAGGTTTGGGGATCTAGTATAACCTTCAAATTATATTAGACGAGAACATTGACAGGTGTAATGCTACACACATCGGCGTTCTCATCCTCTTCTGATTGTCTCTTCGATTTTTTTCTCTTCCCGGGCAATGATACCCGCCCGTATTTCGCTTCAACGGCATCTTCATCGAGCTGAACGATGAGGGGATCGTGTCGAGCCTTTCCGGACTTTTGAGCGCGAGGCATAATGAGTGTGAAGGAAAGGAGAAGAGCGGCAATCAATAACGCCAAGTTGTCGAAAAAAGTTTCGACGCTTAGGGGAAGTTTGTGTTTCACATGAAGCTCCTAAAAATACATGCTTGACGGACTATAAAGACCTCGCCGCTGATAACTCGGTCAAGAGTTTTTTTCCCCCTTCTCTCCCACCATGTCAGTCGTTCCTGTAAGATTTCCTTATTGCTCTGGATCCACTTTCCTCAGCACCGCTAACCTTTGAGCTGCTTTAGATCAAAACCCTCGACAAGGAAGGCCAAGAAATTACCTCTGTCGGGTTCAATCGATTTGGCTTTGATAGCGAAGTCTCACTCGACGTCCTTCGTTCTCTATACCTTCGCTCTCACTATGTTGTGACATCCAACGACAAAAAGGCTGTTACGGAGCTAGGTTCTGACGATGAAGAAGAACAGCACCGCAAGTTCACTGGAAACACTCTTTATCAGTCCAAGTCCATCTATCATCCGGATACCAACTCGATCTCTTATACCACGCTCTCTCGTTTCCCTCCTGTTACCCTCCTACCCCCGTCTAATCGCAAACGGGTCCTCGTCACCGGGGGCGCCGGTTTTGTCGGATCCCATCTTGTCGATCGCCTCATGCTTCTCGGGCATGAAGTGACCGTTATCGACAACTTTTTCACTGGATCCAAGACCACCGTCAGTCACTGGATCGGACACCCCAACTTTGAGATGGTCCGTCACGATGTCGTCGAGCCTTTCATGATTGAATGTGACCGTACGTTTCCTACCATTCATAACCTTCGCTGTTAAATTGAGCCGAACATAATAGAGATCTACCATCTTGCATGCCCGGCCTCCCCTCCCCACTACCAATTCAACGCTGTCAAGACCATCAAGACCTCCTTCATGGGAACTCTTAACATGCTGGGATTGGCTAAGCGCACAAAAGCTCGCTTCCTGATCAGTAGTACATCTGGTGAGTCAACCTAGTTCATTGCTTATTCGGACATGTGGAATTAAATCATATACAGAGGTTTACGGTGACCCTGAGGTTCACCCTCAAACCGAGGAATAGTACGTACGAACATTCATCATGTCATTCAGAACACTCACCTTTAGCTGAAGCTGGGGTCATGTCAATCCCATTGGACCACGGGCTTGTTACGATGAAGGCAAACGTGTTGCCGAAACACTGACTTATGGCTTCCAACGCCAGGACGGCGTCGATGTCCGCGTGGCTCGAATTTTCAACACATATGGCCCGCGAAGTGCGTCTCAAATTAACGACGACTCGAGACCACTAATCAATTGTTTTTCTTTTAGTGAACCCATATGACGGCCGCGTTGTCTCCAACTTCATTGTTCAGGCTCTTAAAGGCGAGGACCTCACTGTCTATGGCGATGGGAAACAGACACGGTCATTCCAATACGTTCACGATCTCGTCGACGGTCTCATCGCGCTCATGAACTCTGACGAGTCGCGCCCAGTCAACATTGGGAACGGCGATGAATTCACTATTGGTGAATTCGCCGAGCTTGTGCGGGAGATCGTCGAGAAGGTCCAAGATGAGGATGGCGTGAAGCGATCTCGCAGCGTGGAGGTCGTGTACAAGCCGATGCCCACCGACGATCCCCAGATGCGAAGGCCCGACACCAGCAGGGCTAAGGAGTCTCTCCAGTGGCAACCCAGGTGGACTGTCCGCATGGGCTTGGAGGAGATGGTCAGGTACTACAAGGCGAAGATGATAGAAGGCAGTCTCTAGACACTACGTACACTAATATTTCTTTCGAGTACTAATATTTTTTTTGCTTGCTAGCATCTTTTGCGCGTCCCTAGACTGTACTGGATATACCGTTCTTTTTCTTGTCGTGACTACATCTGTAGACGGGAATAATATACGCTTCCATAACTGAAAAATGATCGTCTTGATTCCACTGGGTATTATAAGGTAGTACAGCTGTAGATAAGAATACATCCAAGATATATAGAGTAATGAGCGATGCAGACAGCAAGATCACTTAAGCATTCGTTGAAAGGAATTCGCCCCTGCAGCCGCCGAGCCCACAACCTTGGCCATCGAGCCTTTGATGACATACTTGTCGACAGAGCCCGGACTAATCGTCGCCCGCCGCAGACGACCTTGATGGGCTATGTCGTGGCCAATGGGTTCCGACTGGGGCATTGGGAGGTGTTTCTGCTTCATCTCATCCTCTTGGCTTTTGCTCTTCAGAGGACCTACTTCGATCAGACGTATATTCATGGCCGCGAAGGTCAGATCATACCTGCATAAGACAAGCCATCCTTCTCGCTGTGGAACCAATGGTCCTGTGCCTTTTCAGAATATCTGTTGAACGCCGATATCAGATTCACGTCATGCCCAAGTTTGCATCACACGACGTACTTTCGGTGCGGTCGACCATCTTCCCCTACTGGCGAGAACGCGGTCAAAGCACCTTTGCGGTAGGTCTCCAATGCTTCTGTCTGACCCTTGATCACTTGCGGTGACAAGCACGAGAATGACATTGACGAAAGCGGATCTCGAGATGAAATCGACGAATCTCCCATAAGTTCCGCTAGCGTCTCTAGAGCGTAGGACATTCTTTCCGAGATTGGCATTTTGGAAGCAACAAGGTCGGACCGGGAATGTGGCAGTCGAGACAAGAATTTGCTGAAGACCTGGTTTACAATAGAAGCATGTCCAGAGCTTATGGTCATAGTATTTCCTCCGCCTATGGACGGTTCATTAGATGATGCTCGTCAAATAATCTTTGTCCAGCAGACGCACCTTTGACCAGGTAGAGGATCGCACCGCCTTCAGCATTGACTAGATCCGATACCATCTTTTCGGCGAATTTCGGCGGAGAAGTCTCGTTTCGTTCTCCCTGAAAGCGACAAGTTAGACAGGAGCGATGAAGGTACTGAATCTGAACACACGTGAACGACGAGAACAGGCTGGGTGATACTTCGATACATTTCACGCGTCAAGGGAGTTCGCTAATAGCACAAGTAAGTCAGCCCTAGACAGAGGTCTTTTAGTATCCCACGACGCACGTTCATAACGACATTGAGTTGCTCGGCTAGCCGCACTCTCTTCGTTGGAGGCACGGTGAGTTCCCAAAACGCAATAAGCTTGATTTGAGTCTGTCAGGCTTGACTAAGATCCAAATACTTGGAGTTACGCACATCATCTTGGAGATCTGGATGGCAGTCCTGTGAAATGCGGTTCAGATAATTTTAACAAGTGGCAAGGATTGTCCCGTACAGGTCCCACTACAAATCGGACTGATTCCATCGCTATGTGCTCGAAGGACTCCAGATCACTCGCGTACGACCAAGACTGCATAAGCTCATCATAAGCGTTAAACACCCATGAAAGCCTATTGTACAACCAGATAAATCATAAATATATGTCAGAGGGGAGAGAGATATAGTACTCACTCGGTCGGAGCCGGTGGAGTGCATAAGGTTAGGCTCAAACACATTTCGGGAAATCTGCATTCAAGTAGACTTCGTTAGCACATAGGGGTTAATCTGTTTGAGAGATAGTAACGCGCAGCAAGGCAAATCGGAGGGCAGCCATGACCGAGATTCCCTCAAGTGCCAGGATATGAAAAGGTGGCAGGTGTAGGTGCTGGAGCGGATATCCAAGTCATGAACACAGAGATCTTCAGGGGGAGAAAGAGAACAACGCACCTGCGCACAAAACGCCAAATCCGCTGCTTCAACCCAACTATCATGCTTCCCACTATGCCTGGACACCGACCTCCCGACGCAACGCATATCGAACGCAATTAGATTGTAATTGTCGTTTAACCGCGGGTCGCCAAAGTGGTTGTCCAACCATGTCGTATCCAGGAACGTTGGATGCATCACCACTATCGTCGGGTTCTCTGGATTGAAGCCACCGACATTGCCATAATATGAGTTGGTGGTATAAAATATCGACGCGTAGTCGTCCTCGCTTCCGAAGTCGACATAAGGCATGGCAAATGATTACGAAGTCTGTTGAGTGGCTCAAGATGATAGATAGTGTTGGCGAAAGAAGGGTTTCGAATGCGCTGGAGAGACTGAATTGAGCGGCGAACTGGGAGTGAAAAAAGGGCTACACACTTGCCGACCCTGATTTTTACCGAGACCACCAATCACGTCCTTCACGTAAGTTAAGAGGGTTTTTCTAAGTTTATTCGACCGTTTGCCAGAAGCCGAGGAGTGTGAAAGGAGGGTAGCAAAGGAGAGTGGAGACGGGGCTTATTTACATGCAGACAACATCGTCACTGCTCAGGATGCGGAATAATGAAAAGGATGTTTGCCGAACGCGAGTCAGGCTTCTAGAAAAAAACATGCCGAATTAGGAAATCATATTTCCATTAAGTTGGTGCCGCCAAACTTCACGCTCTTCAGGGGTTGCTGCTCCAATGGTGGCTTAGCCTTGCAAGGTGTACTGAACCTGGACATGCGTTCAAGCTCCAGGGACAATCAAACGAGTATGTCAAGTTGCAGGGCTTGTATCCATCATTATAAACAGAGAATGGTGCAAGAGATACAGCACTTACGATATAGGGGATATAAAGAATACTCTGTGCAGACAGGACGCGACCGAGGTCAGATTTCGGGCTCTTCACTCCCAACCATCCCTTCTAGAGCTCCCATTACGCGCTGCTGGCGCTGAGGGACGATGAGAATAAGACACTATTCATTAGATATGGGGATGCGTTGATTACCTCCCTGTCTGTCCTCGCTTCTGTAGCAAACATTGTGGGCACTTGAAGATGAGCAAGACCTTCCTGCTGTTTCTGAATCAGGCTATCCCAAGCTGGGAGGACTCTTTCGAGATCGAAGCGGCGCAGTTCCTTCTTATACGCGTCAGAGAGCATCTATGGATACCGGGCGGATTGATCAGCGGGTCTCCTGGCGACGGCGCATTCAGGACATACCTCCGCCTCATGTTTCGATATCCCGGTTCCTATCATGGCTGCCCTGTGACTGATCGAACTGAGAAATCGAAGACAGTGCCTGAGCACTTACTTCGTTTTCGAGGCCTTCACTTTATCCTCATATTTCCGATGAATCGCCTCGCGCTCCTTCCATAGCTGGGCTTCAAGGTCATCCTGTTTTTTCTTCAACTGACATCGGACTTGTTAAGTATGTGCAAGTGGCCCGTGATCAAATCGAGAACGCACCTCCGTGATAGAAGCCACGAATTTGGGATCCTCGGAGAGCTGAGCCAGAAGGGGAAGACTCTGCTGGTATGTAACATGCCTGATATCTGCTACCTTTCCATGTGAAGATCGCGCGTCACCAAGTCTGTTGTTGGTTGCAATCGGCGTAGGGTTTGTAGGAATAGAATTGACGGCGTGATCAGTTGGACGCGGTGGCCATGAGAAAGAGGGGGATGATTGTAGCTGAGAAAGTAGAGAAGCTACTGAGGTGGACGGCGATGCTGTTGCTGTCGCTGTCGACGAAGGGTTGCTCGATGATGATGAGGAAGGTTGTTGAACATCCGGTCTTGATGGTGGTGGTGGTTCGGTAACGGCTTCTTGCCACGCTTGTGACAACCTGAGCTTGTCTAAAAGAGCTTTGACACCTGCAGGATCCTGGTTGTAATCAGCGAGAACGTTCAGATGAAGATGGGTTATGCAGTTCACATTGATATTCGTGAAACTCATGAGAGAAAGTAAGTGACCGAGGGTCACACTCACGTTACGTTACAAAGGGCAGATCTGAGCCTGAGACGCGGAGGCAAGTAATTGCTTTTGAATTACTCACCATAGAAACCTATCTGCATATTACAATGACATAGGGAGTACAGGTGCAGTACAGGGTCACCGTGACGCAGATGAGCTAAGTAAAGAACGTCAGCCAGCCGTAAAGTACTTAGTAGTGACGGCTAGTGACGGCCTTCAAGACGTCGACTCCCGCGGTCCCCGCTTGCAAATATTTGATGAATAAGATACGCCTGCGACTCCGAACACTCGCTAGCAATAGCCCCATGGTTTGGATTATATAGTAGACAATCTCCGAGTACGGCATGGGGACCATGCAATATCGCATATGTAGTGCGCCGGAGGTGAATAACCCGCGACTTGGCGATCCCGACGGAGGTAGGTATGCACTGACTGCCATGTGGACTACATGACTCGGGTCGGGCAAATTAGGCAACCCCGCAATGATGGGGAGTGACCTGGAGTGACGGAGCTCGAGGGAGTCGAGGGGCACTTCTGAGACCTTGGGACAGCTTGGGACCCGGTAATTTTAGTCGATGACCTCGACTGTCTTGAATTTGAATGTTGATTGACAGTAACAGACAGTAACTGACCATGATCAAGTTGAGTACCTAGCTAGTCCCGGGACTTGCCGTCCATGCAGGGGCTGCAAGGCCTTGCAACTTCAATTGCAAGGGACCCGCTTTGAGCTTGTTCTGATCAGAGAGTCATGGATTGCTATAAGACGAACAAGCATTCCTACCAGAAAGTCCTACTTAGCACAGCCTAAGCAACCCCGACAATTGGATTAAATGCGGAGACTTTGCCCTGGAGAGTGCCGCAATTAGACCAAAGTCGACGGTGGATCCACGGTAGCCCACAGAGCCCTGTCGTGGCTCTTGCAGCCATGTGGAACACAGTAGAACACAGTATTGAGTCCTGAGGCGACTATGCCCAAAACAGTGCAAGTCCAGGAGATGGCCTGAGATGGCTCGCGTATTTGTACGATTGATCGAAAAGCCCTGACTTCGGTAATGATCGCGACAGCAATTGATGGATTTCCGGAACTCTTTTCAGTTTTAAATTTTGGCAGCAAGCAAAAAACGAAGAACCCACTCAGCAGGCACCTACCGACGCACACCTTGCGCCCAACGTCCGTCCCGATAGGACTTGAATTTCAATTGAACAGTGCGGGTGCAATTCCAGATCGAGTCGCGCACCATACCCGACGGCTACTGGGCATTTTGTCGGCATGTTGTCGACGCTGTGTGCAGCGTGTGAGGGCTTGCGCAGTGTCGGCGGAATCGTTTTGCCTACTAAGCACGCCGCCTCGTCATGTATCTATGATGGATCCGAGGTCTGGACTCTGAGCTTTGATAACTCAGGGAGCTTCAGGGAGTCGCAAGGCAACTCCCGAAGCCGCCGTATATATGCGTCGGTAAAATCGATGGTTTTACATAAATTTCCCGATTGTCAATGCACAATCACAATGCGCACCTAGGCCGCAGGCGGCGGCGCACCTCGTATATATTACCCTATTATCCAGAGATGGACTCCGCCTGACGCGTTTCAGTGCAGTTTCCACACAGACACGCGTCGTATGCGATCAGAATATTCTTGTCTCCGCAAACAATATGCACGACGACGCTCAGTGAGCCGCTAGTATGTGTGTAAATTTGGATGTTTTGTTGAAAGTGAGGAGCAAAGACGGAGAGCAAGGATGTTATTTGTCTTTATGTACCGGCACTCTCTGGGATGGTCATTAGATTGCGAATTTCCATTTTACTGGGCAAGTATTTCTAAATCGGTGTAAGATTCCAAGCGAATTGGGACTTCTAGACTTGTTTCATCATGATCCAGAGAATAAAAGGTACACTCTGGGTTGGAGCGGCCGCCGATATCCCGTCGTTCCGGCGGGGAGGGACTGACTGTCACTGACAACGAATGATATCCTACGATATCCAGGGCGTAAGCAATGTCCAGAGCTATCAGTGAAGCTCCGAGCTTTGACCATCGAGCACCAACGGTCAACTTGAGCGCTTGAGCTGTGCAAGGGGCCGAGAGGTCGGACTTGCGTGGACTGATGCCGATGAGAAGAGTGGATCCAGTGTGATGGAATCTGTACAATGCACTCGTGGCCTCTCGTGGCCTCTCGCGAGACGTCTCGATTCAGTCAGGGAGATCGACAAGGCCCGAGAATCAGAGTTCAGAAGTTGGCTGATCACCAATCCTGGNNNAATCCTGGGCTTCGAGACCTGGCAGACAGGGTGCCTTTTGAACCAAATCAACAGAAATCGAAGGCCGCACCAATTATAAGGCGGTATAGGCACCGGATTCGGGCCACTTGGCAGCACCTGGCATGGCACTGGCAGATATGCGTCCTCTCGAGTCTCGGTGGTACCGCAGATAAAATCTTCGACCGACAATAAAACAAGTCTTGACAGCAGCAGAGCAATCGGCCGATCACCACGCTCATGTCCACCGAATGAAGCGGAAAGGGGCGGTGAAACAAAATAGACCTAGGACGAGACAGCGGAGGCAAATGTCTGGCGCGAGCCTAATATAACGCGAAAGAGCGGTCTGGAAGAAAGAGGATTCTTTGTATCCCTCAGCTCAATACATATGTAGCGATCGTTGAGCGGTGATAGCGCATATGCAGACAAAGAGACCAGTCCGGTCAGAGTTGGGGGGCGTGTAACGAAAACGGTAGACCGTATCAGATGTGCGGCGATATTGACAGCTTTGCCCGAGATCCGAAGTACGACATGTTTTAGGTATGAGTCTGACTTGGAGAGTCGGTTTCGGTGTCCCTTCCAC
>CEMG01179621.1:26029-44253 GCA_001179705.1 Baeospora myosura
ACGACATCAACGAGGGTTTGTAAAGCCGATGGACTAGTAATGTGCAGGGACTGATACATACATGAGATGGCAACGAGTCAGAGGGAAATGAGGAAGAGTCAGGGCCGAGCGAAACAAGGGGCGATAAATAAGGGAAAATAACACGAGGCGTAATAAACATTGTGGGAAACCCAGGATAGCAACCGACACCCGATTCCCACAGTCGCTCCTTCTTCTCCCTGCCTCCCTCCATCACTTTGCCCGCCTTTCCCCTTCCTCGCCTCATTTCGTTTTCTTTCCTCTCTCTTAATCCGCGAGCTCTCTTCCTCCTCTCCCTCCTTCCTCCTCGTTTGTCGTTATGCCTGCCGATTCAGACCCCCAGGCGTCTTCGTCGCACATGATGAAGACCACAAAACGCGGGAGACCTTTTCTCAAGGTATGCAGATCATCCAACATCGTCTGCAGCTTTTCCATCCATAATGGGTGTTCTGACTTGTATTATCGATCCTCAGGACACCCTTGACCTCTTTGCGACTCTAATCGTATCACTGCAACTAGGCCCCCACAAACAATTCTTTCGTAACTTTCCCAATTCTTTCAACACGTACGTCGCGAATCCTTTCTCTCTCACTCACCTTTTCTCATCTCTTTCCAACGACATTTTCTGTTGCTCTAATCTAGTGATGAAGCGGCGCAGAATCTCGCATCTTTGAAATTTTCCCAGTCGAATCGTGGGCCGGATCCCAGGGAACCTTCACGCGTGGTGACGACGACAACGACTACAACGTTCTCAATGACCCGGGACATGGCGAAAGCCATGAGCCAACATTTTATGGATGCTCGTCTTATCGAGAACGCTGCCGACCCCTCTTCCAACCTCTTCAAGGAAAGAGGAGTGTACATGCTCACGCCCAAGGGCCTCCATGTTCTCGAGCGTTTCATCAGCAAGAACGGCATCAACTCCGACCACCTGCAGCCAGTTTTCGCTACGCAGCCCATCTGCATCAAATTACTCCACTTAGAGCGACGCTCTGCCGATGACGAGATCATCGTAACGCAGTCGGTGATCACAGCCCTCTTCCGCCGCTTCGTGGGGCGCCAGCCCAACTACCCTCCTCAGACCACCGTTCCGTTGGACCCATTCCAGCGGTACAACGAGCGTTCGAAGGGCGTAGCGCTGATGGATGTCACCGACCGTGCCCAGCCGCTGTTAGGAAAGGGTCAGCAGCTTCACAAGCACTGCTTTGCGGCCGTCACCGCCCTGGAGTGGCTCTGCGACTTCACCTCTGTCGTCGGACGTGAAGAGGCTGCGGAGATGGCCGCGCAATTCGTTCGGTTCGGGCTTATCTCCTTGGTCAGCGATAAGAGGAAGAACAATGACTCCGCTATCATCTTCACTGTGCGCGGCTCTGCTCCTGGTGGTAACTCGCCCGTGAGCGTAAGTCGTAAATTTCATGTCGATGACGAATCGTTCTCACTCTGCTCTTTTACAGCAACACGGAGAATTCCGTTGCACTGCTAAGGCCATTTACAAGATTACGGAGGAGGGCAGACGCCTTGCTCATTGGGACAGTTCAAGACCAGTTGGTGCTCACGACTCTCCCAACGCTTCGTCCGCCAATCTTGCGACTGAGCGCTCTTCCGTTGACAAGCCTGCCGCAGAGGCCAACAGCGATAAGAAGTCGACCAGTGATGCGAAGATCCACCGGCGAATCTCGATGGCAGAGAAGTTGAATGTGAACTATGAGGCTCTGGAGAAAAAGGGCAAGGAGAGCAACACTGATCGTCTCCAGTATATTCTGGCGGAGCCTGCTCTTCGTTCGCTATTCCGCGAGTTCCTGCGGGGCAACTTCTGCGAGGAGAACTTGTCGTTCTGGCTGGATGTCCAGGACTTCAAGCGCAAGTTCAATATCACCTCTAGCGCTGTCGCCGTCCAACCCCGCGGTCCTCGCAATACTCCTGGCCAAGCTGCCATGGAGCGCCACCATGAATCCCTGATCAACACTGCATTCGTGATCTACAACACCTACCTTGCTCCGTCGAGTCAATGCGAGCTGAACATTGACCATGGTCTGCGGAACGAGCTGGCGAAGTATCTTGAGGATGTCGTCACAAGCTTGACAGGGAAGGCTTTCCAAGGACGGGTGGAGCCCGAGCAGGCCAACGCCTTCAATGCGACCCAGCTGCAAACGATGATTCGGCTGTACGAGCGGATTCAGACCCACGTCTTCCGTTTGATGGCCACCGATTCGGTGCCCAAGGTATGCATTGCCTTTCAGATGACAAGACCCTTTCTCACCAGTTGCCTCTTTTAGTTCATCAAGACCTCTAAGTTCCTCGCGATGAGAAACTGGGTGGAAGACTTTGACCCAACCGACGACGACGTACGGTTGCTGGCGTCAGGGCCTGCTCAGCCACCCGGTTTAACACCATCGGAGGAGACTGGCGGGGCCTACATCACCATCTCTCAGCAGGCAAGCGAACGTGAACATCGGCAACAAACACAGCCGGCAGCAACAACACCGTCGGCTCCTGCGACACCATAGGATTCGGCAAGGTTGTCCTGACCATTCCGGCCCTCGTTCCTTCGCATGGCTCCTGACTGGACGTTTTCATTGGTTCGCTTTCATTCATCTGTTCATTGTGGTTCGATGCATTCTGCGCAATTTTCTTTCACCTCTCCAAACATCATTCTTATGCTCATCTTTTCACACATTTTTTTCTCTTGTCTTAATTTTTTTTATATCATCGGCCAGTACTACGGCCTCATCAACCCCGGGGGGTTTTGCAGTATCCCGTTCTCCGCATAATCATTCACCTTCATGTTCATACCACACTCGACATTTCTTTTTCGTCGTACCCAAGGCCCATATATATGGCTACTTTCAGACTCTCCACTCTCGTGGCAGCTCTGGCTCGCACCTGCCTCCATCAAACTCCTACTACGTGTAATCCTTAATACCTTACATCGCCGCCCTCTCTTCTTGCCAGAGTGGTGCATCCAAGTAATCACACAACACCTTCTCCTCACTATTACACTATAGTCTACCGTCTTACCGCTGTATGTATGTGATTTGCCTGCTCTGCAGGAGAAACAGGTTTCCAATATCGCAACCTTTGGTGCCAATGCAAGACTTGAAGCTTGAGAACTCGTCGTGACTTCGGGTGCAGCGTGCTAGGTAGGCCCTGGGCAACGCCTGGACTGGGATGCAGTCTTGGCCTAAGTAGTCGTTGCTTGGTCGAGCGACGGTGACTCGAGCCCTTACCTGCCCTTATCCTCATTTTCCTCTTGGCTCGGTCCTCGGTCCGATGACAAGAATCTGTTCCCGTCCTGCGTCGAGGTCTGATGATCGGCCAAGCTGCTAACGGTGTTAGACACCGAGCTCCTCTATATGCGATCTTTCTATGGAAGGAAGGAAGAAGGTAACTCGGTGGGATTGTATAGGTAAGACTGGTAAGTGCTACTGAGTACTTGAGTGTCCGACAGGTCCAGGCTGATGTAGAATAGAAAAGGAGTCTTCATATCTACGAGCTTAGCAGCACCGTTTTGACCTGTTCAGTTTTTATCAAGTACATAGCTTCGTGCGACGTGAATTGGCCTCTCGATATTTGGGTTGTCTACATATCTAGATCCCAGAGACACGGGACAGACAAATTAAACCTCAGCTTCTCAGCTTCTGCACACCTCTAAGTACCATCGTCCGATGGCCGGTAGACTCGCCATTCAGCGTGGCGAAATGCTTTGCGAGCACACGTTTTGGTCGAGACAAAAGACCTTCACGCCTCAATCGTATGATTAGCTTGAGCCGATGTATAGCGAAGCTGATTTGAGGTCAATATGCTAGCGCCTAATTCAACGGCAGGTCGCTTTTAATCCTCACCTTCTCCTCGTGTTCGCCCCGTCGTCCGCCGCTGTATGTTGATAATCAATCGACCACCTAACTGAGAGAAAATCTTAAGTTCCGAAAGTAAAGTCAGCTTGCGGATTAGATGGGCTGTTAGACTAGTGCGCACCTGTTTTATGCATGAGGCATATAATCGCGCGCGGCGAACGGCTAAAGCCCCAGAAACGCGGTTGTCAGATTTGCATACTTATCTCTGCCTTGCTCCATGAGTGGAGTAGCACCAATACCTCAGGTACGCGCCAGAACCTGAGTCCCTTTGAATACATGTTCAGGTCTTAGCACCAACACGAGCGGGGAGGGGGATTCGACGATATCATGATGTCAATGCAGCTGCAGATTCAGAGTTCCGTCAGAGTCCGTCTTGTTGACCATGATGTGCATCCGTTTACGCGTATATCTTGAGTTTTGAACTCCTTGCATGTAGGCCCTTGCAATTGGGATCCGCGAGGTAGTCTGGGGAGTCGTACTCATTGTGGTGGGCTGAGTATGTTGCGGCCAATTGCGGCAGCTTTCCTCAGAGTCACTGTAAGGCACGATCTAATCTTATCCGGCACAGCTAATACTATCTTCTCAGGCCCACGCCCATGTGGATATCGACGTGTTCAGCGCTGTTCAGTGTTCGTCGGACTCCAACGTCGTTGGCAACCTTTTTCGCTCTCCTCTGATTGCCTACCGGAACTCCCAGCTATGTCGTGGTTAAAAGGACTCCAAGGAAATGAACCTGACCGCTACGTTGAACCCGAAGACACTCCAAAAGTAGCGGACCCTGCTATTGCGAACAGGAATGTATCTACCAAATCAGCCAATCAGCCCTTCCTAGCGTATGTTCTACCCTTCTGTCGTCTTCTGCTTGTCATGACCTCGCCTGTAGATACAAAGCGTACCGCGAGGAGCAAGAGGCCATCCGAAATGCGTGGTTGGAACGGAAGAAACTACGGGACGAAAAGATTGCACGAGGCGAAGAAGCTGGGCCCGAAGAACGCGATCCTACAGAAGCACATGAGATAGGGTTGGTTGGCATCCTCAAGTTCCTCTTGTTCGTGGTGCTTTTTGCTGTACTAGCGAGCAAATTCATCACGGGCAGCTATACGTGGGACACGGACAGTAAATGGGCACAGTTGAGTACTTATTGGCCCGAGGTGAGAATCTTATCTTTCTTTATATCTTCGAACTTGCGTTAAACACATTCCCAGAGCAACCAGCGCTTATTTTCCGAGCGTTTCCTGTCCGAATTCGATGGGAAACATATTGGGAGACCTATCTATCTGGCGGTACTTGTCTCTGTTCTCCTGCAATTACGAGCGAATTGATTGAGTTGGGAGGCAGATCGACGGGCTTGTTTATGATGTGTCTCAGGGAAAGGCTTATCAGCCCGGCGGTTCTTATGCCATCCTGTTAGTCTTCGAGGCTGTTTGCGCCATGAACACCTTCTTACCTTATCTATTTTTAGAGCCGGGGTCGATGCTGCACGAGCATTTGGGACGGGGTGTTTCAAGGTACATCGGACGCATGACCTCCGAGGACTTACAGAGCGTGAACTTGCGGTCAGGCTTTCCTTCCTCCGTTCATCAATGTCAAAGAGACTGAAACATTCTCTTTGTTTAGGGTGTCGAGCACTGGAAGAAGTATTATGCGGAACACAAGGTGTACAAGAAGGTCGGCAGAGTCACCCATCATCCCATTAATCCTGCAAGTCCGATTCCGGAGCCTTGCGATCCGAAGACAGGCCAGAGCATCAAAAGGGAGAACTCCGATACCACGGAGACGGACTCCCAGGATGCCCATGATCACGATGAGCTTTGAAACAGCAGCACGTAGATATGCATTGTCCAATATATATACATCCAGCAGCGAAAGTCCCGGTGTGAAGAGCGTATAGATACAGATTAGAAGACTAGTAAGATGAAAACAGTGGCCAGCCAAATTGATGAAATGATGAGAAAATGGATGTTCTTTTAGGTGCTCCTCGGACAGGGCCGAGTCACTGCACACGCCTCACTGTAGAATGTATTAGAATGTCCCTGTCTAAATGATGCGATATGAACGTTTACCTGAGGACATCCATGAGTCAGGAGGTAATTTTTGAGGATCGGGAAATCAGCCATGGAGGCATCGATCATGGAAGAAAAAGGGTTGTCGCGGTATTTAGCGACGACGATGTTGCCTCGCCAGGCAACCTCCTCCCTGAATGCTCGGCCTTGAATCTCGCGCACGCACTTGTTGACCGGGAAGGGCATGCCGTCCCTGGAAACGGTGGGAAAGAATATGATGTAGGGATTCGCGAATTTTCGGTTCATCCCGTCCAGCGCCTCAACAAGCTGCATAAGACCATTCAGATTGTAGTTCGCCGCTGGAAGTCGGTGCGCATTTACCTGATACTTCCAGGCTCTTGGGCCAAGCCCGTCGGCAATCTGTCGATATGTCAGTTAGGGCTTTTGAATTATAATTATCACGTACATAATCCATATGAACTTCGGGATGAGGCATTCGGGATGGTGTAGTAGTGTATGATGTGTGGTGAGGCATGGTCATGGGACTAAAAATTCTTCGCGTCAGTATCCGTTTCTGGAACAATGCGGACCAAATCACCTAGTCATGAGTTGAACAACGGAGGGCGGGCGGCCTGGCAACAAAGGGAAAGATGAGAAAAATCAAAAAATCGAGCAAAACAGGCCATGTACCGTCAGCGGGGAAAAGGATAGCATCGTAATTGATTATTTGATCCATTTGGAGGAGACTGTCCGATACATCGTCAGACAGGCTGTGAGCGTCAAGAAAGCTCGAACAGACCCAGTTAGAATAAGATTTTGAAAGATAGTCTCTGAAGTTGAGAGGTTTGAGTGGAACCTGTAAATCGGAAGAGCGGTAGTAAAGATAGTATTTGGCTCTTCAGTGGCATCCTTTTATCCTGGGCGTAGATAATACAACGAGGACAGGGCGCTTTCAATCGATCATTCGCAAACAGTCGAAGCCATACAGTTCTGTTGGATATTAACACGAGGTCGGATAAATTTGCAATATTTTCGTTCATATCGGCCCTGGAAGCGTGAACATATCGGGGTCATGAATCGTTTCAATGGAAGAGAGGTCAATGGCAAGCCCCAATGTGTGAGTCAATCGGCCGCGGGTGTCGTCCCAAATCGATATCTTCACGTTGAATGAGGTAAATTTAACGCGATGAGGAACATGGAACCCGCAAATTCGGGGTGCCTTCCGCCACCGTGTACCAAGCCAGATACCGGTGATAGACCATATGTTGTCTTGCATACGGTTCCATTGAGCTGTCGAAGAAGAGTTAGTAGAAGTACGCGATTGGCAGTTGTTTGGCAGGACCGAACCTGCCCTTCAGCGAGTCACGGACCACAGTTACCTAATACGCTACCCTTTCCCTCTTACCACGTCCTGACTCCCGTACAACATCATCACTGAGATCCAAGTTGCCCATGAGATTGTTATCAAGATCCACATCTATGTCAGTGGCGCTGCATTTCTGCATCGGGAGTCCTGACACTGAGCATCGTGCGTGTTTCAGGGGACGAGTCGGACATGGGACTTTGAATTAAGCCTATCTCGAGGTCAGAGCAAGGTCAGAGGCCACTGTCATGAATATTCTTTCTGAGTAGAGGCCTTCATCAGATGGTCGGTGACTATGTAGCATGAGGCACATTGCAACATATGAAACGTTCATTGCCGATTGGACCCACAATGACCCAATCCCAGGCTTGAAGCATCGGCGTAGATGAAATTCTTTCTCGTTGACTCAACGTTCGCTCGGAAACTTGCAAGTGACTTCTGCGCTCTCAGTCCGCAAACACTTTCCTCGAGAATAGCTCAGCGATAGAACACGATGCAGAAATATCGCGACGATCTTCCTTGGTTCGTTCGATCACTTTCGGGCCCGCCCCTGTGCGGGAACTCGCCAAATATTACGCTGGATTGTGAATGCCGATAATCTGACAGTGGCCCAGTGGCCCAGTGACTCAGCTGAGATCTTTTCATTCGCTCTTCGACTATCGAGCTGTCTCTAGAGACCTTCTTTCATGCGGACATCAGCATGCTGCGTCCCGTCATGATTCGAGGGTAGTGCCATCTTGCACTTCACGTACTCCGCGAATATGCTATACCTTCCCATGATGCTGAGCATATCAATGACTCGTGTAAACGTCGAGCGTATCACCGACGTTACTGACGGCCGCCCATTCGATTGGTATCTGGTCCTTGGTCTTTGTTCATTCCGAGTCCGCTCAATTCATGAAGAATAGACTCCTCATGCTACTATTTGGCTTACTGTGCATAGCTGAATCCCATGTCTTCCTGCTTCGCAGCCTGAGGACCTGGATGTGGCTCTTCTGTAGTGTCTATAAAATACGGGAACATGCCTTGCTCGGCGATTGCATCGATAAATGCTTTGGAGATTAGGAGTTTATCCGTTTATCACCGGTGCATAAAACTCGCCTTCTAATATTTATGGAATTCTGACTTCACGTCCTACCAGTGGCCACCGATTATGTCCTCATGGGCCCTCCTGTCTCGGCTACGGGCTGTTCACAGCATGTATCTTCGTTCTAGCCTAGAACGGATTCTGCTAGCCTTTCATTCGGAAAGAGGGTGCTTCCTAGAGGCCACCACGCTTAGGAAAGTCTTGCGATCCTTCCCAGGTGTGCGAGATGTATCGCGCACAGCCCTACTTCCCTTCACACATGTATTCTTTCATTCCTGATATATTGAGATGTTGAGGACATGAGTTATCGGGGTGGCAACTTGGCGTCCACGGGAGAAACATAGCCCTGCGAGTCTTCTTCTTCTACACGCGCTCTCTGTGCTGCGCAACCTAAGTATTATTCCGAGTCGCCGATCTTGCGTTTTTAAATTGTCTCTTCCGTGGACATGGTGTTTTTCCTCCGCCAACCATTTGCTCTATAGCTTTGTAACGCGTCCTTAGCAGAATCTTCGTTCTGATTGATCCTCGAATTAGCAATGCCTGTCTTCCATGCTGAGTCCATACATACCACAACTACCAGTCACTTGGAAGCATAGTTCGTTTACGCCCAATTTACGCCGACTTTCCAACGCAACATTATCATTGGGGTAACCATCACCATATGCTAAGCACTATGGCATGAGGTCCCTGGAACAGATGGAACCGTATCCATAGTACAGCACTCCAATGATTCCACAAAAACCAAGGCTTAGCGCCCATTTTATTAACTTATGGAATCGGTGGTGATCAGTCACTAGTATCAGTGGCTCTGAACCATAATCTATCCATCTGTCTTAGACATCCGTTGCAAACAACCAAAACTCGTCCTTTTCATGGGCCTACCGAGGAAGGAAGAACGACTCGGACCGCACGCGTTCTTGCTAAAAAGGATCGTATCGAACTTGAGATATTCTGGGTGAAGTCACAGATGTTTACTGTAGGAAGCGAGTTTCTGGATCATATTTTGCATATGCGGAGACAACCCAGAAGTACTAGTGCGAGTTGACTCGGACTCGGAGTGCAAGCGAAGCAATAATGTAATTTGAGTGGTAAACTGGGCCCTACCGTACTGCGAGAATATCTAGGTCAGACTCCAAGTCCATAGAAGATTCATCAATTGCAAGGACAAAGATTACGGGTGAACTGTGCCCGCAAACGTGAAAACGTTACTGGTTTACGAGTGCGAGTCGCGAACCTCCTTGACGCCCCTATCCTTCCATTTTGGGTGAGAACAGGTCACATGTCAGGTTCGCTCGATCTCAACTCAAACTTTCAATTGTACGCGTCGAGGCTCAAGCTGAAACTCCGTTCTCCAGCTACAAGGCACCTCACGTCCTCGACTCTCGTTTGGAATACGAAGTGATCTGGCATTGCATCTATCCTGATCCAACGCTTCCATTTCCGAGATGGAGGGTGGGCTCTTGGTGGCAGCACAGCTGTCTTCGCTCTTCCCAGCTTCACAAGCAACCTGCATCACCATTCAAACTGAACGACAAAACACACCTCTTCCTCCCATTGGAAAAGATACGGACCCTCCGCCTGAACACGCCTCATACTCTTCTCTACTCCATACACCAGTCACTGGCACGATACTTCTGCGCCTTCTCCACGGAGGTTTGATCCTGGAGCTCATTTCTCTGTCAACAGAAGTATCCCCAATCCGATTCATCTTTCCTGCTGTTATACTTTCATCTCCTGCCATTTTCCTATGGGAATCAGACGAACTCCATGTTCTGGCAGTAACAACAACTGGGTCGCTATACCGTCTGGTTGTTCCAATCGGCGGTGGTCTTGAGCTATGGCGCGACCAGGTTAATAATATCTGGTCCCGTGAGTATCTCATCAAAGACTGCTCAGGTACCATCGACGGGTTGGTGCATGTCCAAGGCACCCACTGTGTGGCGATTGGTCTGACCAATGGCGCTCTTTTGCGGTTGGAGACGGAGTATCTGGGTTCTGAAGGAAGCGATGGTATGTTGCCCCTTGCCATTGCTACTTACTTCTTGGCTCACTTCGAAATAGATGAATGGACAGAGTCGACCTTCCAACAACACGGATCATTCCTGTCCTCATTGACATCTTTCCTCACCGCTGGAAATCCGACAGGTTCACAGATCATATCCATGGCCACCCATCCGTGGCCAACAGATATTGGAGACGTGTGGACGTTGTCTCGGGATCGGATATTACGACTGTGGAAACCTAAAATAGGCTGTGTAGCCATAAAGCCGCTCAGCTTGTCGCAAGGAAGGGACTCCTCCCCCATTCCCGGGTCCGTGGCTCACGGCACCTCGAAAGTCCTTCTCGATGCTGAGCATCAAACGCTGCTGCGGGTGTTCTCCACACCCAACAAAGAGGATCACCTCTATGTGCTTGCTTTCCAGCCCAGCTCTACGTCCTTGTCGTCGGGAGGCGCCTTCCAGATTCTGGACACTTACGGCGACCAATTTAGCGATATCGGTTTGATACATTGCTCCGAAAACAGTGCCCATTGTCATCTACACGATTTCATGGTGATCGGCAATGTGTTATACACGCTGTGGGATCGTCAAGGCCAGTCCATGGTCGAAAAGACGATTCTCAACGAGAGCTGGCTAGATGGGGAAGATCTACGCTCTGTCTCTTGGGAAAGTGCTTCTTATGCCCCCGAAGCGGAGCTGACACCTTCCTATCTCGACGAAGTTCTTCTTTCCCCAGGCTCACTGAGCGACAGGTTCTTCGAGGTCATCACCAGACCTGGCATGTTCTCGCCATTAACACTGCGCACGGCGGTTGATCAATACACCGACGCGTGTCTTTCACTTCCTGGGACCCCGCCTTCACCATTGATGACAAGCTATGCTAGTGTGGGCGAGAACATTGCCGCTGTCGTCGGTTGTACCGTTAATCTCAATCGAGATCCTCGTACTGGAGCTTTGCAATACGCTCAGTATTGGAATGCTTTGAAACGCGATTGGGAGGGATTCATTGCTCGATGCCGTGAGGTAGAACGTAGCTCTAGATGGCCACTCGTTCTCGGTGCTCAAGATCAAGGCGACATCATTATCGTGGAGCGCGAGCGAGCCGGTTCCCTGGCCAAGGAAGACTTGCCCACCACCCTTTGCAGAACACTTGACTACCCCAATCCAGTTCTTGATTCCCAATACGACCTCCTCCGCTTCTTGTGGACCCTGCGACACAGGCTGGGTCCCCAGGTGATGCTACATTTGGAGAACAGACTGATTGATATCATGCACCAAGAGATTGCATTCTCCTTTGCTGACATCCTTCAAGACCAAGCCCAACGATCAAACTTCCAGGAACAGATAGATGGAGGCACCAGAACCATGATCTATGAGCAGTTGAAGGAAATTACAGACATGGACGCTGCTATTCGTACAGCACTGGACGTCATCGGCGGGTTTGACCAGGATGTCAAAAGAGAAGAGGATGAGGTTGAGCTGCTACTTCCTCCCACTCACTCGGACTGGGCGAGAGCACTAGCAGCGTCATACGCTACTGTTACAGCCAATGCCCGCTATGACCTTTGCATATCTCTTATGACGCTTTTCTATTTTTTGGCCGACGAGATGTCCGAATGGGACCCCAAGCTTCTAGCGGAGGTTTTCGCCGTGTTCCGTGGGGTCGCGACATTCCGATTTGTTGTCAGACAACCCGCTGGTTCCTCTAGCAAACCTGTCCCCGAGATCTCGGCGGCAGACGAAGTGGTATCGCTCATGCGTAACATGCAGGTCTCTCATAATCGTACCCAATCGACACCATCTTACTCTCTAACACATCGTCTGCTTGCCCAATCCGACGATAACTCACATGGAATTCCCGCTGTTGCAGCGCATCGATTCCTTGACGCCACAGGCTTGATTCGGTCGATATCGCCTGCGGAAGCCACACAATACGAAGTTCTATTCTGTGAAAGACTGAGGCTGCTTGGCTATTATGGTGCAGCACGAGAGCTTCTCTCTTGGCTTCCGAGAACTCCCGCCGTCACCTATGTTCTTGCACGATTGTGGCTTAACATAGGTCGGGCGGATGATGCTTGCTTTTTGATGGAGAAATTGGCCGGGAGTTTCGGTAACGCCTAATCGAGCTTTTGCCTGTAAATTGTATCTGACATGTGTGGTACAGGTCAGGATAGTGCACTATCTCATCAAGATCAGCAGGCTTTGTTGTTGGTGCTTCCAGGTCCCGAAGTTTACGATTCTCCTTTCACATTCTATCTCCATGCCGCCATGCTCTTCAGATCGCATTCGCTCGTCTCTCACGAGGTTTTCTTCACGCAGTTGGCCATATCTGTTTCCCCTGCAGGAGTGGACACCTCTGCGCTGTGGCACACGGTGATCAAAGGTCATACGGAATTAGGAATGTACGACGATGCATATGCTGCATGGGTCGCTAGTCCGTATGAGAGCCAGTAAGTGGTCTGTCTGCAGGATTTTGACAACACCTGATGTGGACTTGTATTAGAAAACGCGATAGTCTTAGCCAGCTGGTCTATCGTATCTGCGAAGACAATGCTGTCGATCAGCTCATGACTTACAATTTCGCTGGATTCGCTGATGATGTTGAAGATGCTTTGTCTTTCAAAGCTCGCAATGTTGATCCGCGCATTCGCCCAAGTTACTCAAGGATCCTGTATTCATGGTACACCCTGAGAGGGGACTATCGTAATGGTAGGGTTCACGCCTTTCTTGCGCGTACGGGATCTGACAAACTTTCCTCTCAGCGGCTCTCACCATGTATCAACGCGCCCGAAAATTGCGAGACCTTGTGGACGGTAATTCCTCATTAGCGGCTTCCTTGACGGAAGAAGTTTTGGCATCTTACACGATTGCGATGAACTCCCTGTCGTTGGTGGATCCCAAGAGTGCTTGGATAGTCATACCCGGATCAGTAGACAATGAGCATGAGGTACGTATCTTGGTACCTCGCATTTCGTCCACACACTAACGCTCGGAACAGCCTCGGAAACGAAGAAAACTATCTAAGCATATTCCGGAGAATAAGTACTCTCCTGGAAAATACGAGGCGGAAATCGTTCAACTCGCTGATATCCAGTACGACCATGCTCTATTATCAGCGCAGATGGATATCGTTCGTCGAGACTCATCGCTGCTCTCAAGTGCTGGTTCGTTATTTGCATAATTACGGCTTCTGTTTGTTAAGTCGTTCATTGCCCCACAGCATATCTACTTCCACCCTCGTCCATCGTACTGCGCCTCGCCCAGTCAAATCGGTTCAATCAGGCCATGGCGACGGCCCGAAGCCTGCAGGTCGACATGACAGATCTTTTTGCGCACCTAACGACTCAATGCTTGCGGCTTTCGAGAAATCCAGATGCTGTTCTGTGAGATTCCCTTGAAATTTATGTATAGGCAGAGGGCATTGCTTACATGTATGCAGGCAACAAGATACATCGGACTGGCTTCTCACAGACAACGTTTTGTCCTGGCCAGGAACTCCTGCTGACCGGGGCTGGAGATATCTTCGGCAATCACTGGAGAGACACGACAGTCTCGAAACAGATTACGGATACACCAAAGTGACTTTTGAAACCATACTGACATATCAGAAATCACCGCCACCACCCTGGCTGATACATTCCCTGGAGGTAAATCGATCAATTTCTCAGACCGACGGGATGAGAACTCACTGCACACTGCAGAACCATTGTCACGAGTATCTCATTCGAGTGAGCCTACGATACGAAAACTTCGACCATGCGATCGAGCATTCACTTTCTTTGATCCGCAAGGTCGGTCGTGTTTCAATCGGATGGATATGCGTGATGATCTCAATTCTCTCCACAGGCTGACGCTCGACTGACCCGAGATCCGCCCAAAAACGCTTCTTCAACGTGGATTCCATATAATTTAATCGACCAAGTGCTGGTCGCTGCAGCAGCTCAAGACAGCACGCCAGCACGATTGTCGGAGGCTCGATCAGAGATCGCAAACTGGGTCAAGCGAATGCATAGACTCAGTAATTTTAGCCATTGAAATCGTGGCTCTGTCGACATCTCATTTCTCGGTCTATCTGCGACTGGTTGTAAGGATTAACGCAGCTCCATGTACACACCAAAATCCCGAGATATTTACATTCTATATGGCTACAACAACTCGTACCCGAACCCAGCAAGTTAGCAAGAGAAAACGACAGTGGTAGCTAAGTAGGCGAGTAAAATGGCGAACTAGTACAGCATCCCAAAGGAAGAAAAGCAGAAAACAAGAACAGTGCAGCAAAACACAAACCAAGGCAAGCAACGGAATAGATACTATATACAAGCAAAAGCAACATTATTCGAGATGTGACAGCACTATGATCCTTGAAGATGATGGCGATTCGAGTTGGATGAGGTGTCGGCTCTCAATCCATCCAGAAATTGCGTCCATTCTCCTTGCTCAAATCCAACAGCCGCACCCCACATAGCCTCGTCCACAGGGTGCGCATACTGTGTATATCGCGAGTGATCAGGATACAACTGCTGCTGCTGAGACATGCCGTATGTCTGTGATGCCGGATACGTCGGTGACGAAGTCGGCACCACTGCTGGTGGTTGGGCCATGATGGTAGGCGACAAGTGGACCTGCGAGTGTGGTGACTGCGTCATGGGTTGCATCGAACCCGACAACTGGGAGTGCGGATACAAAGTTGTTGCTGTCCTAAGGGAAGACATCGCATGTCCCGGCAAGGAATCATATTGGTGCGGAAGATTCGACATCGTGCCCAAGGGTGGGCTAACTGAATTTGAATTAGCTGGTGAGCTAGCTGCGCCCCTTGTGCTCGGTGATTCCCCGAACCGCCGAGGGTCATGAGAATCATGGTAAGGAAACGCAAGTTTCCGTACCACGCTTAGAATACGCGCGCGTTCCTTGTCTCGCGCGTCTGAGCTCTGCTGAGGAAAGTCGATGGAGTAGAGAGGTGCAAGTGCTTGCAAGATGTCATAAGCCTTGTCTGCGACGGAATTGCCCCGTGACTGTTCCAGTGTATGGATAGCTTTTGATATACTCGCACGGAACAGACTTGCCCCGGGTTGGTCAGGATTGGCTATTAGCTGGAACGAGAAGAACATCGCCGCTGAGAAACAGTGGAACGGACCCCAGTTCATATGTCCAGGAACGGCTAGAGATGTATTGGCGAGAAAGTCGGGACGTGATTGTCCGACCATTGTAATCAGCTTGTCGGCTGCACTGACAGAGATCTCCAGACTCTGCGCAGGTTTTGGTGGATCGATGGCGGACGCTTTGATGTTCGAAGAGTTGACACTAGCATAAGGACGATGCAATGTGAACCGAATATGATAATATGAGGTCCGGATGATGACGCTTTGGACCCCAAGACGACGGTTATTCGCATTGGATGATGCAAGGTTTCGGGCGACGCGATACTCGTCCAAGTCGAGTTCTGGAGGGAGATTGTCCATCCATTGTGTCAAAGCACGGTCATTGGCTTGGACACTGTCGTAGGGTATCGGACGTACGGATACCGCATCGTCCATGATGTCGCCCAATATAAACGCTAATCTGAAAAGGGCAATGTTGGGAAGGTATAAACGGCCAGATTTGTCGAGCGCGGGGTCGCAATATGATGGCAACTGGGTGTCGAAGTGGTGTGAAGCAATCGTGATGGGTCTCCCAAACATAAAGGCCTGCCAGCTGGGAGATATTTTCACGTTAAGCAAGAAGTCATATTTGGCAGAAAGATACACTGACCGCTCGAGGAGAATGATATGCCACCATGCCCAGCGCCTGCGTTCCGCCACATCTCTATGCAACCTAAACCTCCCTGGATCCCGGTGCAAGCCCATAGCAGTCGCAATAGTCACCAATTCACCCCGAACATGCCAAATGTCCTCGCTGTCGTTCTTGGACAATGTAAGATAGTGAGTCCTGACCAACAGCAATTCCACTAGCTCCAACGTATATTTTTTTGTGTCCCGCCTTCCTAAGGCAGTCGAAGAGACATCAAAAAATTTATGCGACATAGCCTCGTGTGTCTCTGCGAAACCCTCGAGCAATTGATGCTGCGGGGGTAGGTAGTTTGTCGCCACCGCCAGCAGTGCACATGCTGTGGCGAGAACAACGCGGTCAGCAGAGCTGCCGTTTTTGAATCGTTCCCAGTGGTGATTGAAGGAGGCCTGGTTAACATGTCGATAGATCCAGTTGCAGTACTCGAAGTAGTAGCTGATAAGTCCATCGATCACATCGATAGATGGAAGCATCGCGAGAAGATCACGATCATACTCTGGGGTAAGAGTGGCGAAATCTTCTATACTGCGTTCTTGGCTTTCATGACGACTCTCTGACCCTTCCGAGTCTCGAGAGGGATCACCCTGTGAGGATAACACATTAGAGTGAGACCGTGAGAAATTTCGAATTACAGAGAATCAAGTGTACACACGTTAAGAAGGTGGGTCGCAGCACTGGTCGGACCTGCATAGAGCCCGCCTTGAACTTGACTACCTAGCATTCCTGGAGCCGTGTGGTTGCTCTTGTCATTCACATCTACGTCGACGGGTTCCTTCTTCGGAATCAGGTTTGATGCTTCACTTGCGCGTCGAGCTGGCATTGGATGAGATCGTTGGCTCGGGAATACGTAGGCTTCGAGTAAGTTGATTGAGTGTCGTAGACGCGCAATCTCCTGCGCAGGGTCAATACGCGCGTAGCTTTTGGTTCATAGGCAGAAGAAAAATCGTCAATGAGATGCAAACGACAGTGGGTGATGGTTTGGGAAAGGGCCGAGAAACGTTGGATAAACAACGTACTGGTGATCATCTCCGCGGACGAGTGGATCACTCCCTTCGTGACCTCGGGAATCTTGGTAGCACATTGCAGAAGTACCTACAAAAAAGTCCTCGATTCTTTGTGGGCGTCAAGACATTCCAGCTAAGCTTACCGCGCAGAACACAAGACGAACATGGCCTATTTCTGTAACACAAAACCAGTTGATCAGACCGAAGTTTCCAGCGAGACCCGCCCATAATCTGATAGACTGACCGGTCACATTTCAACTTGCTATTCCGACACGGCTCACAGTTTATTGCCTTGCGAGCACGCTTTTGCGGTCGCGCGTCGCCGTTCTGCTCGCTCGAGCTTCCCGGAGGAGGCGACGTTCTTCCACGGACAGTTCCAGTTGTCGCCGAGCGAGCAGCCTTGGGCCGCGGAGCTGTAGGAGAAGAGGATGCAGAATTGTCGTCGCCGGGCATGGTATAAGAGGAGAGTTTTCCAAGATTAGACGATCAGAGAACACCTAGAAAAAGAAGGTTGGACGTTGCTCTGGTCACCGTGAACGCTGCACCCAGCGAGCACAATGGGCTGCTCGTCGTTGAGTCGAAGGAGGCACGACGAGTGGGGAAGACCGAGGGACCGATCGAAACGTTTTGGGATTTCTCATATAATAAACGGACTCAGATCGTATCTCTTGCTCAATTCGGCTACTCGAGACCCCGCTCAACGCAAATCCAACAATGTTGCAGGCAAGAACACCCCTGTATTACTCTCAAAATCCTTCTTGACATCCTTGTAACTCCTCCCAATAGCCCAGGTGGCCATAAACTTTGCAAGACCATCTGCTCGCCGCGTATACATCCCGCAAAGGGGTACGAATATCGCAGTGACCGGGGGGCGTAACACCAATTTGGACTCAGCGCATTTATTGCCGGCCCACTTGGCTTTCCCCCGCAAACTCGATCACATCTATCCGGCATGGACGCACCAACATGCACCCTTTTGAATGGGTTTCAATTTATTTTTGAGCATCGCTGACAATCATGACGGACAAGTTACAGCCTTACAGAGGTTTGCTTTCAGGAACAATTCTTCGGCGTGCATGCCGAAACCACTCAAGAAGCGGAAAGCTTGTGT
>CEMG01179628.1:1597-12843 GCA_001179705.1 Baeospora myosura
TTACGGGAAAGTATACGCACTTTACGAGCTCTTGAATCTTGTCAGCGAGTCGTTGAGACTTGGGCTCTCCGACTCCCGAGGCGTACTGTGCAGTGTGGCGTCATAGATGTTCCACTGCGCAAAGCTTAGCCATCTGGGCGGTGCGGCAGTCGCGAAGGCGCCCTCGCGGTCCCTTGGAGCATATGCCGCCCGAAAAGGAAATTTTACATAAGTGATCCCTCGAGCTTTGTGCTGTCACAGGAGCAGACTGAACGAAAACCGCTATTCTGCAAATCTCTCCTCGACCACAAGTCATGAATTGGCTCAACTCTCTTTTTTCCTCGGGGAGCTCTCAGAACTCGCGGAAGGGACAGGCCATGTCGTCGACGCACGAGGCCTTTTCAATTCCAACTCATTCTCCCACTTTTGCTTCACATCCTGACGCTTTCAACCCGGACACATTGAACACACCAGATCCGGAATCAGCGAACAGCAGCAGGTCATACACGTATCCGCCGCAGAGTCCAGGCCCTTATGGTTATATACCAACATCGTGAGTGATCTTGACATTGTGGAAGACTCGTCCAAAACCCACAACTCTTCGTCTATCTAGTGCTGGCTCGTCTTCTCGAACCCCTTCTTTACTGCCAATGCATCACGATCCACTGCATAGCCCGGCCCTATCACATACAGCATACCCTCCTCTAGCCTCTACTTGGCAACGGCTTCGAGCATGGCTGGCACGCGAGTACCCTGAGCTCGGCGATACGCTCAACTACGGTATTCTTCCCCAAGACCTGACTCAGATAGAAATGCAGTTTGGGTTTGCTTTACCGGCTGTTATCCGGCAGTCGTACCTCCTGGTTGACGGGCAAGAGGCAGAGTCCGCAGCAGGGTGCTCAGAAGGCCTCTTCTTTGGTCTCGTCTTGTTACCTCTAGAGGATGTCCTAGAAGAGTGGAGGTTTTGGAGAGAGGTTGATGATGATCCTTCGACAGGCGCCAATCCCAGATTGCGTGAGGCAATGGAGTCAATACCTCCAGGCTGGATCCGCAAGGACTACTCGCAGCGAGGGTGGATCCCTCTCATCGCCGACAGAGCCGGGAACTACATCGGCGTTGACCTCAATCCTGGCGAAAGCGGATCCGTCGGACAGGTCATTGTTTTCGGTCGTGACTTCGATACAAAGGTCGTGCTGTTCAATGGCGATGGTGCGGCGGGATGGGCGAAATGGCTGGCTAGCTTTGTCGAAGATTTGGAGAGTGGAGAAGGCTATGAAATTGGCGCAGGGAGTGATGGAGGCGACAATAGTGAAGATGATCTTGGGTACGAGAGCTACTTCTACGATGGCAGTGGAAGAGGCCAAGGAGATGGAGGTGGAGACTCCGGGTCCGGCGGTGGGTTGCGCCTGACAGGGGAATATCGTGGATGGAATGTTTTGGAGGCATGGGCGGATCGAAGTGTCAGGAAATGGTACGAGGCTGGCGTCATTTCTGAAATCCTGGAGCCAGAGGACGAGAAGGGCAAAGTGAGTTGACCATCTCTATCACCCGACGTTTTGTGATACTCATCCATATTTTTAGGCCACGGAAAACGTTGGCCTTGGTGTTTTGGAACTCAATCAAGGTTCCGCGGAGGTAGCCATACCTGTGCTTGTCGATTCCGTTTCGGCCCCCGCTCTGGGTAACGTCACCAATACAGGCGCCCGCAAACCACCACCCAACCTTCCCACTATCTCCATCACGAAACCCCCTGCACCCATGCCTGTATCGCTACCCACGCCACGCGACATTGTAGCATTGCCTTCTCCCCCCGATTCGAATCACTCCTTTGACCAGGACCTAGAATCCGGTCGTCGCGGGGCACGCTCGCGCGACCAGTCTGCAGACTTTGTGTCTCCTCCCTCAAGCTCAAGGCGACCCTCGCCGACGAACATATCCCACGATAATGCAGACGCGAGTGGATCTGCTTTGGCATCTGACGCGGTTACTGAATCTCTGCTGGACTCTACCTCTCCCCCTCAAGCACTTTCTGAGAGGATGTCACCACCACCAGAGATTCCAGATCTCCTTGCAGACTCTGCACCCGTGATGGAGTCAACACCTGTCATCAAGCCCACCTCACCTGCCGGTCTTCGTTCAGAACTTCCTACCCCATCTCCAATCGAAAGCCCCGAGACCGCGATTCCAGAACCGAGTAAAGATCTCGTTTTAGACGAGTTTGAAGCTCCCGCTTCAACAGTCGAACCAAGTAAAGACCTTGCTTCAAGCGATCCTGTCGACACGGACGTCACCATCCGATTAGTCGGAGGGGGAGGTGCGTCAGGCATCGTGGATAGTCCGCCGGTAGAAGAAGAGCAACCTCGCGTAGACGGTGAACCTGACTTACCTGACACCGACGCTGCCTCTATCAACTCCGTGACCTCAGACTCCAGCGTAAAGAAGGGAACGAAACACAAGAAGACGAAAAGTGGTTTAGCCGGCCTCAAAAAATTGGGCCACCTCGGTGGGCTACGGAAAAAAGACTCTGTCGGAAGCGTAAAGGATGTAATTGTGGACTCGACTCAATAGTAGATACGTTGTGTGGGTGTTGTCTGGTTTCTGGCTTTTTCGTCTTCTCTCCTTCGTCCCATTTTCGCATTTCTCTCTCTATATTTCATCTCTCGAGCTCGAAGCTCAACTCCGGCTTTGGCTCAGTACTTAATCAATTCCGAGAGGCGCATCGGACATCGTGATCATCATCGGTATTTGCATATTATATCCTCTCACTCTCACCGCTTTTTCTGGCCCCAATCGCTCATCCTCATCTCGACATTCATGTACCTTCGCATTCTCCCTTTCTCTATACCCCTTAATCACAATGCAATGCTTTGAGCACCCTGAGTTTATGTCCTTCTCTGTCCAGACTCCAGTCTGTACCAGGTCTGTACTCATCTCGAGAACAATGGTAGGAAGTACACGTGACGCCAAACCGCTAACGCGTGGTTCCAAATTTAGTGCAACGTTTTCAACTTGACCTTTTATGTTTCCCCTCCGATAGACTCTGCTCTATAACTGACTGGCCGCGATGAACACACTAATTTCTATCATTCTACACCCCCTGATCTCTCTCAACGTCTCCGACAACGACAATGACCATGAGGGCATCGATGTTTTTTATCCGCTTTCCATTTTCTTTGCTTTCGGAATCTGGCTAGTAGTGCAACGATATCACAAGGCTCGCAACAGCGCGATACCTTTCCATATCAATATACCCGAGGTGTGTTATCAAACTAGCCTGGTATACCGGCTGTAGGAGTGAAGATTGTTAACGACTGTTCAGGCTGCTGACCCAGGCTGGGAATCCCTGACGATCGAACATCCGGCCCTCGACGCGCATTTACACAATTCTGATCTACTTCCCGGAGTTCATGACACCAAACGACGATATATTACGAGCTTTGACCCCGCGACGGCTCTGCATCTGATGACTGCGCTGGCGGACAACGAAGCGGAAATCCACCAAAAAATCCAGAAGGCCGTCAAGGCGCAGAAAACATGGAAGCATACGTCGTATACCCAGAGGAGGCGCGTTATTCGGAGTCTGAATAAGTGGCTGGTGGACAACCAGGAATCTTGTGCGAAAGTCGCGTGCCGGGATACTGGGAAAACTCGTACGTTATCTTGCACAGGTGTCGAAGTGGAAGTTGACGGAAGTGAATCTTGCTTAGTTATTGATGCTGCCCTTGGAGAAATTATCACCACTTGTTCAAAGATGGAGTGGTTGATCCAGCACGGAGAGCGCGTCCTACGACCCGAAAGGCGGTCATCGAACCTCGTGCTGGCGTATAAGAGGTCCGAGGTCCACTTTGAACCACTTGGAGTTGTTGCCGGCATTGTGTCGTGGAATTATCGTACGTCTTTCCTCCCTGCAATGCTATTCCACAGCTGATTCGTGTTCCAAAGCCTTGCATAACGCGTGGTCACCGATTCTTGCTGCCATCTTCGCTGGCAACGGTATCTTGCTAAAATGCTCCGAGAAAGTCATCTGGTCCACCTCCTGGTTTGTTGATATCATCAAGCAGGCACTTTCTGCTTGTGGTCATGACCCAGAGCTTGTACAGGTTGTTAATTTTGATCTCTGTCCATAAAAAGGAAAGCCTCTGACATCGCAATAGTTGGTTTGTTGTTGGCCCGAGCAAGCGCATGCCTTGACACGATCACCATTAATCAAGCACATCACTTTCATTGGATCAGAGACTGTTGGACGCCAGATAGCTATCGACGCTACTCAGCATTTGACCCCGGTATGCTTGGAGCTTGGAGGAAAGGACCCTGCCATCGTCCTCCCTGGCACTGATTTGGAACAATGGGCGAGTCTCTGGATGCGTGGAATTTTGTATGTTCTCGTTTCTTGATGTCTTCGTCGCTGACCCATCTCGTTCCAGCCAAAATGCCGGTCAGAATTGCATCGGCATCGAGAGACTCATAGTTCACACCTCGCAACACGACGACCTATACGAGATCCTGCACAAACGCATTGACAAACTACGCGTTGGTTCGGTGATGGCGCCTAACGACGAGGGTTATATCTCACCTATCGACTGTGGCTCGATGATCCTCGGCGACCGGTTTGCCTCTATCAAGGATGTCATTCAGCAGGCTGAGGAGTATGGAGCCCGAGTTGAAGGTGGAACGGAATTTCAACATGCATACTATCCTCGTGGAACATATTTCAGGCCAGCGCTTGTGGGTCCTGCTACGTCTGACATGCGGATCGCCCAGGAAGAACGTAAGTCGCACATGTTCGATTTGCCGCTCAATCTTTTCATTGGAATCATACAGTGTTCGCTCCCGTAGCTCTACTGATGCCTTACGAGGAAGTTTCGGAAGCTGTAGAGATCGCAAATGGTGTACGATATGGTTTAGGCGCTAGTGTCTTCGGTCCGGATCAGACGCTATGCCTCGATGTTGCTAAGCAGCTCGAGTGTGGTATGGTATCCATCAATGACTTCGGGGTCTTCTACGTAAGTTTTTACTAGCGCATCCATTGACCATAGTGCTAAGTATATCCACAGTTGAAGTACGTATTTCCTCTTTATGCGAAACGTCGGAGACCTGACTTGGACTATCAGCCAAGATCTACCATTCGGTGGTACAAAGGCCAGCGGTTATGGACGATTCGGTAATTATATCGTAGGCTGTCTGCTCGTTGTTTACTGAAAAGGTTGTTTGTAGGTGGACCGGAAGGCCTCCGCGCATTGACGAATGTCAAGGCGATCATGGTTGACCGATGGCCATCACTCATGCAAACGTCCATACCCGGGGTGTTGGATTACCCAATTCGATCTTTATCGACGAGCTGGTATTGTCGTTTTACTTTGCAATTCGCGACGTGATGCTCATTTCCTCTCAGGGAATTCACCACTGGCTTGGTCCGCTTCTTGTATGCCGATGGGTGGCGAACAAGGATCCAAGGTCTTGTTACGCTGATCCAGGCAGCGAGGAAGTAGGTTACTGGTGTATACTTATTGCTTTGAGTTCTGGAATCTTTATTTCTCTTTTGGATAGTTCTTTTCTGCTCCAGGCATGGCAGCTGAGTGTGTCATTGGCAGTCTTGGTTCTAACTCTCTGAGGGCGCAGGAATGTTGCCGGAGTGCGGCGCAATGCACGTGACCGTCTTTGTCTGAATCTGAGTGTCCCAATCGGGAAATTCCTTTCCTCACTTTAACCTCCACCACGCTTCCATAATTTGTACATCTCGACCACATTTAACTCCCGTAACGCTCGGGGGGACGGGCAAACGAACCCTGGAACTGTATTCACACTCAGCGTCGGCGTCTTGAACCAGTCAGACAACGGCAAACCCAAGAAGTAGAATATAGCTCCAGATACGAGCTCAACCCACCATGCCGCAAGAGTCTCCCGAGTCCTTGGTGGAGGAACGTGTTGCACAATTGGAGTACGTTGACACAAAAACCTTAAGGACATTTCGGGGTACGACTGACTCACCTCCCTCCCAGAGCCATCTCAGAACGTCGAAATGAACTCTTAAGGCAGATGTACCTCATGCTGCAGAAACGACAGAACCTGGGCGAAGTACTAAGCGTGGAAGAGCCTGACAGGGATGATTTACACGAGTTTCTCACAAGATTCGACTTGAACAAAAAGTGCGTGTCCCTTGCATTGAATCCTTGGGCAACAATGCTAAGACTTGTCCAGTCCTGAGACTGGGTCCATCAGACATTTGTCTCATAATCAGCTCTTCACGCTTCCCATTCTGCATACGGCAGAATCCCCATCTCTAGCTTCGCCTTCCTCGCCGATCATCTATCAGGGTCAACCAATAGTATCGCGTAGGAGCAAGTCACTCGAAGCAGAGGTCGTTCCTGTCGAATCATTATCGAAACCTGCAGACGACCTAGGCTCCGATGTCAACCTGGCCTTGGTCCCCGAAGAGTCTAATTCTACCATGGGCTCTCCTGCCATTGAACTAGAGCAACACGCCGAATCAGACGATGAACTAGACCTGATTGGTTCTCCGTCTCAATCTGAGAATGCAAACCGTCGAAGCCATTCTCTGGCTCTCTCTGATGTCACACCCGTCGAAGATCTGCCAGAGGCTGAACCTATCTCTCTGGTGGATGACATTGACGACGATGCCACGGAAGAGGATGAGAATATCCCTGTGCAACAGCCGGACTCTCCTGTAGAGATGGTGGTGGACACAGAGCTCGATCCTGCGGCAGAAGAAACGCCAGAAGTGACTCCAATCGAAATTGCACCGCAGGAGGAAGCGAAGGAGGTTGAACCAGCGGAGGATTTGATAGAATCGCCCCTCGAAGTGCACAGTGAGACCGACTTAGCCGACATGCTCACGCCGCCTACAGAGTCGGGTGAGGATCCTGTGATTGAGGAAGCAACAGTCCCCGACGATGACGTTCCCATCGAGGTGCATCCTAGTGTCGAGCCTCAGACGGGGGTTCTTGCTGCTCCGACGGAGACCTCGGTCGCTCAGCTGGACGATCCAGAGCTAGCCGACAGTGCAGACCCACTTGTCGACCCTGTGGGGCAGCTAGAGTCTGCTGTTCAACCAGATGACATGACAAAGGCAGAGTCCCCAGTCGCAGAGCACATGGAACCGGAGGATGACGATATGGTGGTAGATTTAGCAGATGCTCAACCTTCGGAAGAAGTAGACTTTATCCCTCCGGAAGGTGAACTTCTCACCGTCGAAGGACCCGCCGCTTCAGTCGAACCCGTCACCGCAGAGGACCCGGAAGAGACCGCCATGGATGTCGATCAAGAACACGAGCCTCCAATGGCCGTCGCACCCGAAGCGACAATCACGCCAGAAGTGGAAGAACGCTCCCAAGAAGAGTCGCCTGCAGCCCAACCCTCCCCAAAACCAGCAGTGCCTTCAATACCATCTGAAGTATATCCGACCCATGCTCCTTCCCTTCAATACATGCGAAAAGTGTCACCCATCTCCTTCGAACCGACTTTGCCAGTTTCCGAGGCACACACTTATATCATTACCGCCCCAACCTCGCCCCTGCGCAGCCGCAGCACCTTCATCTTTGTTCCCGAGGAAAGCCGTCCTCAACCCCCGCCAGAACCTCTGTCACCTACGCAATCTGGACCACAATTCCCACCTCAATACAAACTCCCACCGCTCAAGTCCCTTCCTGCTGAATTTAATCCGAAGGGACGACCTATCAAGCGGCAGCGCAAGAAGGAGAAAGAGGCACAGAAGAATGATGGGAAGAAGGACAAAGACAAGGATGATTGGACACCACAGGGGTTGATGAAATGGGGAATTGTGGTGCGGGCAAACCCTGTGTTTAAGAGGGTCCAGAAGGCGACAAAGTGTTTAAGTACCCGCGAATGGGGGGTGAGTCTTGACGCTGTTTTCAACCACATTTTTTGATTTCCGTTTCTCGTAGGTCGCCCAAACGGAACTGAGGTTCATACGTACTGTCGAGCAGATTGATCGACTGAAGAACGACGGTCTATGGAGTTTTAGGCAGCCTAAGAAACAAAGAGGACTAGCTGGTTCTACGAAGACACACTGGGATTATCTCATGGATGAGATGGCAAGTCAGCAGTTTACCTTATCAACTTCCAGATGCTTATCATATTCTAGAAATGGATGCGTATAGATTTTCGGGAAGAGCGCAAGTGGAAATTGGCCCTCGCGTATAATCTATCCACAGCTGTCCTTGAATGGCACGCTGCAGGTAGTCTCGCTGAAAGAGTGGCCAGGGGTATCTGTGTAATGTGGAAGCGGCCGGCGGAGGATCCTTCAGGAGAACCCCGTGATCCGAGTGAAAGCATGGAAATAGACGACGCTCAGGCCAACGCAGAAACCCAGAAGTCGTCGCTGATGTTGGGTGATTATGGCTCAGACGATGACGATGACGACGATCAAGAGAAGGACCCACTGAACGTTGTTGATGCTCTAGACACATCGACCATGGTTCAGGATTCTTTGGACGCGGCTGAAGAGGTGAAGGAGGAAGCAAATGTTGGCCTAAAGGACCTTCAGCCCAAGACCGAAGAAGTGGAGGATACTTCTGCCCTCGAAAACAATTCCACTGCCATGGACGTTGACCAGGATGCTGCACCGAGCAATGATGCTAATGCGGAAGCATCAGCTCAAAGCGCTCTGCCGACTGGTTTGAAGACATCGTCGGATGATCCCATTCTTTCTTCGGCAGCAGCTATACAGGTGTCAAAGTCCACATCTCACTCCTCGAACGGTGACGGTGAAGTTGTCATTCCCAAATCCAAGTCGTCGAAAATAGCGATGTACGCAGCCATAAGAGAAAAGATCGCCTTTTCTGACCTCGACAAACTCTTCATCGACACAGAGGACTTCCGCCAACCGCCGGTCAACGGTGATCAGGTCGTCGACAACTGGCTCCCTCCATCTGATCTGCGTTCCATATTTCCCGACCTCCAGCCTTTCGCACTCTTTGATGTTCCTACAAACGATTCGTCCCAGCCTCTTGTAGAAACTCCAACAGATGGAAAGAAGAAATCGGATCGACGTTTGGACAAAGATGATACGAGCAAGAGGTTTGACGAAACTACGCACAACAAGATTTGGCCTGTTGGGCAGTTCATGTACTCCAAACCGACCCTTCTTGGACCTCTCCAGCCAGCAAAACATTGGAAGAATGGAGAGTGGTTTATGGAAGAAAATCCGGTATCTGTAGAACCCGACGTTGTTGCACTTAAAGTATCCGAAGACATCGCCAATGGTATGCAGACTCTTGTCCCTTTCCTTGGATTTCATTCTCTGACGGCCTACTCTAGATTTGTTTGACCCAAAGCCCCATACATCGACAATGCCTTTACAATTTGGCTATTACAGAGATAGAGAGAGAGACCCCCGGAAACACGCTAGTCAACATATCTGGAGCACCATCGACGACGCGTTGTTGAAGTCTCTTGTTGATAGGTATCCCAACAATTGGTTACTCATCTCAGAATGCTTCAATAGCTCCAGGATGACAATCAAGACTGACAAACGATCGCCTCTGGATTGCAAAGATCGGTGGAAGGAGAAGTGGGCACCGCCAGACCTTACTCGGGCATCGAGACCCCCTGATGCATTGTTCGGTGTCGAAAGCACACCGCCTCCACCACCACCCACGCCTAGTGTAACCACTCGTGGGACGAAACGGATGGCGAGCGCTAGCATCTCCAGTACCACTGCTCCGAATCTTTTGACCACTGGGCCAAAATCAATACGGAGGACCACTTTGCTGCAAGATACGATGCGAAAGGGCGCTAAGAAGCGAATAGAATCAGCAGCGAAGATGAGCAATGGTCAGTCCGATGCCTCTACTGCTTACCACTATAGCTAATTTCTTTCTTGGACTAGTTCGAAAACCTTCGGTCGTCCATGAGACGCATAATCAATATAATAAGATGCAAAAAATTGGGCCCTCGGAACTCAGCCGGTTAAAAACCGAACGAGAGACGAGTCAAGCCCAAGAACTGCATAACCGGAGACAAAGCGAACTTCAACGGGTTGCTTCAGCAGCCTCGGCACAGAATGCTGGCCAACCCGTACCCAATGGTCGTTCAGCTACATCGCCAGTATGTTTCTTCGTCTTTACGATCTCGTCGGGGGAGACTGATCACGTACTTAGGTCACTGCTCAGCCAATGCAACAACCCAATTCCGCTCTTCGTGCACCTGGTGTCTCTGCGCAAGTGCCGCAGATCAGGAGCCAGGTCAACATATCACAGCAGCAACGTATTGGCACACCTCTCGCTCAGGGTGCCTCCCGCCTGTCACCTCAGCAGCAGCAACAGCTTCTTCAAGCTCGTGCAGTCCAGCAACTTCAGCAGCAGCAGCAGCAGCAGCAAGGGCAAGGGCAGCAATCATTGGCCCAGCAACAGCAACTCTCAGCGGCTATCGCACACGCGCAAGCTCAGAATGCGGCGGCCGGCGGCCAAAACGTCAACGGGAACGGCGTGCCATCGTCCTCAAACGGGGCCCACCTGCCACCTTCATATGCACCTCGAGATGCTACCTCCTCTCCTGCTATCCACGCGTCACCGCCACGAAATACTGGGACACCGTCGAATGCTATGAACACCCCCCGCCCGCCGTCAGCCCAAGCTCAGGCTCATGCTCAAGTCCAGCCCGCAGTGCACGCACAGCTGCAGAACGCCCAGGTGTCCAATCAGGTTCCGCGTGCTGCGAATCACCCTGGGCATTATTATATTCCGAATATGGGGAATTACACGCAGGAGCAGATTCAGAATATCTTGAGGGTACAGCTTGTACGTTTTTCTTTTCCTGATATTGATTGTTCGTCTTCATAACATCATTTACATCCTCTTCTGTGGCCATGCCCTCTTTTCTTGCCTCCTTGTTCCGCTTTTTCAATACCAAAACGAAAACTGACGAATCTTTCTATCCTCAGCAGCAAGCTCAGGCAGCAGCTCAGCAGCAGCAGCAGCAACAACAACACCAACAGCAACAGCAACAACAGCAGCAGCAGGCTCAGCAGCAGCAGCAGCAGGGCGCCCCCGGTCAGAATAACCTTCCGAACGGCTCGTTCCCTGCAACGTGAGTCCAACGAGGGTGTATGATTGAGTTTCGTTGCGGGCAGCTGGGCAGCTGCATCGTGATGCGTGAGAATCGCAGAGCGCGCGAACTGTACTTGATTGACAGAGGCTCATACATGCCAGAGCATGAATGTATGTAGATGCATGCGCACAGCATAGGTTGTGATTATCGTATGATTATTGTAGGTACATGTGGGCGCT